>CAWVRF010000968.1:0-57000 GCA_963932465.1 Maratus speciosus | reverse complement strand
CAATTTAATATTAAAAATCTATTCATTGTGTAATCAGTAACAGTTATTATAGATGGCATTGCAATTTAAAAAAATACTAACAATAAGTGCTGTTTGAAATGTATATAAATAAAATTATGAGGTTAATGTTAAGTAAAAGAGACAGACAACTGGTATTAGCTAAATATAGAGTACAAGCACCAGTAGTCAGCCAGTTATACCAGAAGAAAAAATGCCCGATCTCAAATCCCCCCCCCCCCCCCCCCCAAAAAAAGCAAAGTGTAAAGATTCTGAGCATTGGAAAATTGTATTTAATTTGGAACTTAAAATAAAGTTTATAAATGAGGACCCTAGAAGACAAGGGGTATAAGTGACAAAATTGAACTAAGTGCACAGACGACCTGGAAATATGCTTTTTTCTTTTCAGGTAAAGAAATATAAGAAATTTTCTAATAATGTGTTGTGTTTTGGAGATCAACCACTTTTGCCGAATAATGATCAATATTGATTAATTATAAATTTAAAGAAAATTGCACTCTACTTTTTTAGTTCAAAGACCACTGTAAAACAAGCAGCAGTTTCTTACTTCAATTCAGTCAATTATTATTGATATTCAAATTTAACATCAATTACCTTTGAACTCAATTTACTCCAAATCGAAATTTTGTCACTTGTGCCCCTTGGCTTCTGATGTCCTCAAATATTATCTCACTATGACCAACTATTGAATATCAATATCTGTGAATATCAATACACAATTTATTTACATCACTAGTATATCACCCTCCTCAAAAATGATGGAAGGCTGATCTGCATTTCATTTTCATAAAACATCATACAAAAGAACAGTATAAAGATTTCGTCATTGAAAGGTTTGTATGGTAGAAAAGTACATTTTAAAAATGAGAAATGATTTCTACAAATACAGATGAAGATATATTTTTTACTCCATATTCAATTTCTGAAATAGTTCCACGATCAATAAAGGCTCCTATTCTAATCTTTAGAATTGAGAAATAAAAAATAAGTGAAAATTACATGTTGGCAGAATCATAATCTTTATCTTTAGTTTTATTAATGCAAAAATGCATTTCAAGCTACGCTTAACATCACCAGCGATAACTTTGAAACACTTTATATATGTACTTTATTCTTAACAAATAAAAATATATTCTCTATGTAACATTTAATTGTAATGGAAAAAAAAAAAAAAAAAACATGTCATAATGCATAGCGATAAAATAAACCCAATAGACAACATTCTCGTGATGCTGCAATAAATTATTTTTTTTTTTTTTTTTGCTTATAAAAATAAAGTACATTGCACAATTTTTTATTTTAATAGCAATTAACTTGCAAATGAAAAACAGGGGTCGATGCAGGTTTTTATTCTTGGGGCCCATTTTTTGAAAAGTAAAAGTTATTTTTTTAAATTTTACTATATTTTTGTGAAAAATAACATTTTGTAAGGAAAGTTGAAATCCAGTTATTTAAATTCAAACGAAGAATTTATTGACAAAACTTCTTTAAATCTCCTTGCTAAAGTTTCTGTTTTTCATGAGCTGGTTTTATTTATAATTTACACATTTTAAAACAGTTTTTATGAAAAAGAATGTTACGAAGGGACCTATTTTATTAAATTTATTTTTGTGATGGGGTCCATTTTATTAAATCTATTTTTGTGAAGGGGCCTATTTTATTAAATAGATTTTTGTGGAAGGGCCCTAAATAGGCCCCAAATTTTGCTTGGATCGACCCCTGAAAAATCCATCCAAAAAGTCATGAGTCTGGATATTTTTCATTATTTCTTGTTTAAATTAACAATGGAAGTAATCAAATTACCATCATTTAGAAGAAATTTCATAAAAAAACCCCTTTAAAATAAAAATATAAAAATGGAAATAGTTAGTGTGAACACATCTACAAATAAACAGCTTTCATTTAAAAAATAATAATTAGCAAAATTAGTTTAGTCAAAAGCTCGGGGCAGATGACTAAAAAGAAAAAAAAAGTCATGTTTCAAATATTTCAAAACCCGCCTTATCAAGAAAATTAAATTTGGGAAATCGCAAAAACATTTATCTACATCCATTAGTTTTCATTGTAAACCAAGGTTTTACAATTCCAGAAATACAGGATAAAACAAAATATTTTGTAGGTAGTGTTTTTTCGGTGCAAGTTTACCAGTAGAATAGATTGAGATTTTCAAAATTTTGAATGAGGCCAGTTTCGAAACTCACGTCCTCATATATAGACTGTGTTTCCATGGTTCCTGTGCTACAACATATCCCTTCTTGCACCACATCATTCCAAAAAATTAGCAGCCTTCTTGCCTCCAGTTGTAAAAAGAATGCCTTTATTCCTCTGTGTATTAAAAAATTTAGTTACATTAGTAATTTTTTTTTTCATTCCATTAAGGATTCTACATTATCTGGTTGCAATATGTTTATATTAACATATTTATTTGGGCTATTCAGTTTTAGATTAATACTAATAGAAATTCTAACGAAAGTTTACCGTGTAGTACTTTTAAATAAAAAATGACCAATAGTTTAAAGAAAGCGGCCCTTATAAAACTGGTACCAGTGACCACTAATGAACTTTTCTAGTTCAGCAAGGGTTGGGTTAGCCATCAAAAACTAGTTTTTGAGATGACATAGGTTTAAACTGTGTTTTAACCGTCCAAAACACAAATATGTACGTAAACACAGAACAAAACAGAAAAAGTGCTGTTAATATAGCATTGCTTTTGTTTGATAGTTCAATGTAGTTTAGTATACATTAAATTGTAATCAAATATGAAATTATAATTTTTTTCTTTGTTTATGTCTACATTTCCAAGTTATGTGGATTTTTCTGGTGTGGCTTTTTTTGCATACTTGGTTGAATACCTTATTTTTAAATATATATATAGATACAAGCACAATTTTTTTTTCAAGAGAAACGATAATTTACACTGATTTTAAGGAGTTTCACTTATATTCATAAGCTGTGTAGGACCTCCCTTAAAATTTTTTGTCTTCAATCATATGTGAAACCTTGGTAGTGATCAGGAAGAAAATTAGCAGACGAGACATCTAGTTGTAAATCAGAGAGTACAGAAAACACCCCTCATCATTGTTCTTTTGGAAACTTCTAGGATAGATGTGCCAGTAAGTAATGTGATTTATTCCTGTTATTTCAATTTATTTTGATTCATAATGGAAAATGTTACTACGAAATTGATTTTAGATCGATGCTATACAAATACAATACTATAAAAACTAGAATCTAATAATTATAATTGTTAATTGAAAAACGTTGGCTTTTAGCTAAATGCTTTAAATTGGATTTTGGCTTAACAAAAATCTGGTAGCATTAACATCTACTCTATGAAAAGGTGCTTTCCCACAAATATTTTTTTTCCAACTACAGCACTGTGCATTTATCCAGTTTTATTTAGAATTTATTGATTAAATTTTTCTAACTCTGCTAAATAATTCTTTTGATACTATTTTATTAAATCTAGGTTTTTGACACGACGGTTTTAACCATTACATGTCAAAAATTCAACCCTTTACTTTTAAAATCTAAATATAACCTTTCGGTGCTGAAGAAGGATAGTTCCTGATATCTAGTAAAATAGCATAAAAATAATAGATACATCATTTTTTTTAATACTTTAAAGACAAAAAAATAGAATAGATTATACAAATACGCGGACAGCATACTTTATACACCAGTGGTAACTTATCAATAAAAATATTGAGCCCCACCAGTGGCCGAGAGGTTATGCTCTCGAAGCTGGTAGACGGGAGGTGCAGGATTCGAACACAATCGTACCCGTCAGCCTAATCGTTTGGAGTTTTCATGGATTTCTTTGAACCATGGATTTCCATGCGTAAATACGGGTTAGGTTCCCTTAGAAAGAACCCCCACAAAGGGCACTCCCCCCCTCGGTCTATATCCCTCGAGTAGATAATTGACCGTCAAATCAAAATTCAACCCAATAGAAATATTGAAACAGTAGAAAACCTTCCAAACTTCAACCTTAAACATTGGTTGGACGTTAATGGAACTTTGGGAAGAGAATATATCACTGTATATACTCGTGAATGAGTCGAAAAATTTTAGACAAAATTTAGGAGTTGAAAATGGTGGTTCGACTTATATATAAAATTAAAATTCTCAGATAATCGGCGAACGGGTAAGTCTTTTAAGTTATCACATGAGAGATAAAAGCGAACAACGGTCATTTCCCTGTGATTGGCAAAAAAAGCTCAACAATAATGTCCCTTTAATTGTTCCGCATCTATTTTCTCTTGGGACAGAATTCCCAGGGTCTACAGGGACATTCCTTTTAACATTTTAATACCCTTTTTAAAAAGAGTTCAACATGAGAATGCTTCTAGATATCGCTCTTAAAAGTCCTAAAATACAAAGTAGTAACATTTTAGTAGTCTAAGAAGTTGTTTACCCTTGTAAATGAGGCTTGAATAGATTTTTAAAAGAATTTTTTCTTTTTAAGTATTACTGAATTGATGTGAATAGGTTTCAAAGTAGTTTAAGGTTCTTTGGTTTTACATAATTATAGTTTTAAACGACGAATTAAAAAAAAAAAAAAAGTCTGATTAGAAATGTAAAAATGTTTACCAATTTCATGTCATGAAAATTTATTAATTTTTCTTATCCTCGATTGCAAATCATTTTTCAACATACTACCAGGAATGCGGTTAGACTTATACACGAAAATTCAATTTTTTTTCAAAATTTTGCTTAAGAATTGGGAGGGTGGGGAACTTATAATACACGAGTATATACGATAAGCACAAATGTTAATCACATAACTATTGCAGAATTCACAACTGAAAAAAAAAAAAAAAAAAAAAAAAAAAAAAACATAACTTACATATTTGGAAAAATACTGATTCACTTCAATAATATAATGCACTTCAATATATGATGCACTTCAATAACACTAGTCAAATATATTTGGAATACAAAGAAAGAACTTCCTGAATTTCTCAACCAGACCATCTAAAAACAGAAATTTAAAAATAATACAATAATAGACAACAATAAAGAATTAAATTTATTATTAACATCTTTATGAATTAAAAAATTTATGACATTATCAAACATACCACAGGGCTTGAAATTCAAATTTTCCCAGGAGGGGAGTCTCCCTCCCAACATTTATAAATAGAGGGGAGTGGGAGGGGCCAAAAAAATCTTTAAAGCCCTCTATTTTCTTAAGTGCAACTTCAAGATAATACAGACATGACAAAATACCATTGAAATAAATTAAATCCAATGTATATCCAAAATGTTTATTTTTTTATTAAAAAATAAAGGAAAATAATCAAGTTTTATGTATACCACATCTATTTTTTAACTTTTTATTATTATTTTTTTAAATAATCAAATATATGATTATGGGCACTTAACAATTGGATTGTTAAATGAATTTCTGAACTTAGATTTTATTCAATTTTAGATGCTGATTTTTTTTTTTTTTTTTTTAGAAAACTTTGCAAAATCTGATGTGTTTTCATTATTAACTACTCACATAAACAATACATATCATATCGGCGATATGGTATTGTGAATATGGTCACTTCCCCAGTAGCAGAATTTTCTGTGTCCATCTGTAGCAAACAAAATTTATCTGCGACAAGACAATGCTGAAGCAAGCTACTATTATAAACACTTATAATAACCATAAAATAACCAAAAATTGCATTTTACAAAGAAAATCTAATAAAACACAATAACTCTTAAAACAAAGTAAATTTTTAATGATTTTTTTAAGCCCGGTATTTATTGTTAAGCTGGTAGATTAATCATAAAATAATCTGCAGCAGTGCTGCCGTGCCATACAGTTTCTGCTATGGGGGTCACTTCTGAACAAGATTGCTTTATTATATCCTTAATGGAATTAAAATTAAAACTGGAATCCCTAGTATTTTCATTAATTGAACTAGGTTCTATGAATTGATATTTTAAACCCATGCCCAAAGTTTAAAAAAGAAAACCATCAATTCATTTCTTCTATTACACAAAAAATGCTTGATTTTAAAAAGTCCTAATTTTAGTGAATTGCCAAGATCAACTAGAAGTTTGTTATTTCTAAATATATTTCTTTGGAGTTCCCAAATTTTTTTTTTCCACACTACATTTTTTTCTGCACTACATGATCTAATCTCAAATTTTGTTTAGCACCAAGTCTATCCCTATTTGATAAGATGCAACATTACATTTGGTGGACGTTACTGCCCTTTCAGTTATTTCCTTTTCGGTCACGGGAAATGAAATCTTGAAGTATGTAAATCGGTCATAGAAGAAAATTGTGGATTCTGCCAATCCTTCAAGGGATAAAATATCGTGAAGTTCACCAATCAGTCATGGAAAAATATCACGGAATTCGTCAATCAGTCACTGGAAAATATCGTGAAATTAGTTGGTAGCAGAGAAAAATCGTGAATATCGTCAAAATGTCACAAGAACAAACAAGGAAATTCGCCAATCGGTCGCAAAATGAAATTTCAAAATCCGTCGATCGGTTTCAGGAGGGGGGGATCTATTTCTTCAATGAGTTGCAGGAGAAAAAAACTAACTTTGTTAATCGCCCACAGGAAAATATAGCAAAATTTGGCAATTGGTCTCAGGAAAGTATTATAAAATTTTAGTTGGTCAAGGACAAAAACTCTAAATTCGCCAGTTGGTCGTGGGAAAATATCACGGAAAAAATGTCGTCAAACAGTTGCTGGAAAATTTCACAGAATTCATCATTCAGCAAAGGAAAAATATTGCGAAATTTGTAGATTGGTCATGGGAAAGTATTGCAAAGTTCATCAATGTGTTGTGGGAAAATATCGTGAATTTGTTCTGGTTGCAGAAAAGAATCAAGAAAATTTTTAGTCGGAAACAAGGAAAAAATTGTGAATTTTGTCAATATGTCGCAAGAACAAACGAAAATTTGTCAATCGGTCATGGAATGAAATTGCGAAATTCATCTATTGGTTTCAGGAAAAAATCAATAACTCGTCGATCTGACGCGGGGGTAGGGGGGGGGGATTTGCTAAGCATTGGTCAATGAAAAAAATCATGAAACTCGTCAGTCTTTGCAGGAAAATATCACAGAATCTGCCAATCAGTTGCGGTAAAATATCGTACGAATCTCTTAAGGCTGTTACTAGTGATGTGCTAGAAGCGGCTAGGAGTCGTCTGGTAGCTTCATCGTCCCGAGCCCTCCCTTCCCGGTTTTCGGTGTCTTTAATTTGTGTAATTTCCCTTTTAAATTTGTACGGTTTCAATTTTTGATTTTTTTTTCAACGTTGCTTTTCCTAGAGAGTGTTTCACTCGGGACGTGGCTGGGGACCTAGGAATCTTGCTTCCACAAAAGAGTCGGACTAGAGTAGAAGAATAAAGAGCTGCGGACAAAGAGAGGCCGCTCGCCGCGGAGTCGACCCCCCACCCACCCCCGAGCCCAACCCTTCCCGCTTTTCGGTGTCTTTAATTTGTGTAATTTCCCTTTTAAATTTGTCCGGTTTCAATTTTCAATTTTTTTTTTTTTAACGTTGCTTTTGCTATATAGTCTTTCACTCGGGACGTGGTTGGGGACCTACGAATCTTGCTTCCGCAAAAGAGTCAGACTAGAGTAGAAGAATAAAGGGCTGCGGACGAAGATGGGCCGCTCGCTGCGGCGGTTGAGCTTGAAGTAGCTGGGAGTCTTTCGGTAGCTTCATCGCACCGAGCCCAACCCTTCCTGCTTTTCGGTGTCTTTAATTTGTGTAATTTCCCTTTTAAATTTGTCCGGTTTCAATTTTCAATTTTCTTTTTTTTTTTTTTAACGTTGCTTTTGCTATAGAGTCTTTCACTCGGGACGTGGTCGGGGACCTACCAATCTTGCTTTCGCAAAAGAGTCAGACTAGAGTAGAAGAATAAAGGGCTGCGGACGAAGATGGGCAGCTCGCTGTGGCGGTTGAGCTCGAATTAGCTGGGAGTCTTTCGGTAGCTTCATCGGCTCATCGCCCCGAGCCCAACTCTTCCCGCTTTTCGGTGTCTTTAATTTGTGTAATTTCCCTTTTAAATTTGTTCGGTTTCAATTTTCAATTTTTTTTTAAACGTTGCTTTTGCTATAGAGTCTTTCACAAAAGAGCCGGACTAGAGTAGAAGAATAAAAAGCTGCGGACAAAGAGAGGCCGCTCGCCGTGGCAGTCGACCCCCCACCCACCCCCGAGCCCAACCCTTCCTGCTTTTCGGTGTCTTTAATTTGTGTAATTTCCCTTTTAAATTTGTCCAGTTTCAATTTTCAATTTTTTTTTTTTAACGTTGCTTTTGCTATAGAGTCTTTCACTCGGGACGTGGTCAGGGACCTACCAATCTTGCTTCCGCAAAAGAGTCAGACTAGAGTAGAAGAATAAAGGGCTGCGGACGAAGATGGGCCGCTTGCCGCGGCGGTTGAGCTCGAAGTAGCTGGTAGTCTTTCGGTAGCTTCATCGCCCCGAGCCCAACTCTTCCCGCTTTTCGGTGTCTTTAATTTGTGTAATTTCCCTTTTAAATTTGTCCGGTTTCAATTTTCAATTTTTTTTTTTACGTTGCTTTTGCTATAGAGTCTTTCACAAAAGAGTCGGACTAGAGTAGAAGAATAAAGAGCTGTGGACAAAGAGAGGCCGCTCGCCGCGGCAGTCGATCTCCCACCCACCCCCGAGCCCAACCCTTCCCGCTTTTTAGTGTCTTTAATTTGTGTAATTTCCCTTTTAAATTTGTCCGGTTTCAATTTTCAATTTTTTTTTTTTTTTAACGTTGCTTTTGCTATAGAGTCTTTCACTCGGGACGTGGTCGGGGACCTACGAATCTTGCTTCCGCAAAAGAGTCAGACTAGAGTAGAAGAATAAAGGGCTGCGGACGAAGATGGGCCGCTCGCCGTGGCAGTTGAGCTCGACGTAGCTGGGAGTCGTTCGGTAGCTTCATCGCACCAAGCCCAGCCCTTCCCACTTTTCAGTGTCTTTAATTTGTGTAATTTTCCTTTTAATGTCCGGTTTCAATTTTTGATTTAACGTTGCTTTTGCTAGAGAGTCTTTCACTCGGGAAGTGGCGGGGGACCTACGAATCTTGCTTCCGCAAAAGAGTCAGACTAGAGTAGAAGAATAAAGGGCTGCGGACAAAGATGGGCCGCTCGCCGTGGCAGTTGAGCTCGACGTAGCTGGGAGTCGTTCGGTAGCTTCATCGCACCAAGCCCAGCCCTTCCCACTTTTCAGTGTCTTTAATTTGTGTAATTTCCCTTTTAATGTCCGGTTTCAATTTTTGATTTAACGTTGCTTTTGCTAGAGAGTCTTTCACTCGGGAAGTGGCGGGGGACCTACGAATCTTGCTTCCGCAAAAGAGTCGGACTAGAGTAGAAGAATAAAGGGCTGCAGACGAAGATGGGCCGCTCGCTGTGGCGGCGAGCGGCCCACCCACTTCATGTGTATTATTTTAAGGCTGTTCTCAACTGCTCTGCTCAACAACCGCAAAACGTTTTGACACATTTACAAATTCATTTTTGAATGGAAAGATGTAAAATGGGAAAGCCTGACCCTCGAACGGGGCTTAATTTCTAACAAAAAAAGTACCGGAGCCCTAATATTCTGCGGTACTGGTACAACAACTGTACCCCCACATCCCCACCCCCGTTACTCCAATCTGCATATTTATATTTCATACACTATTTGCAAAATTTAAAGCTTTTTTTTCTTTAGCAAAATAAAAATTTTAAATATAACTATAAGCATATACTTAGCTGTGAACTATTCCACTTTTTAGCTATCACTCCTTCCGAATAGTAATCTTTGCCTAATTTTAATGTTAATTAATTGCAAAATTCTGCGATTGAATATGGTAAGGATTATGGTTCGGAAATAGTGTCAACACAAAAAAGGGATAGTTCGCAAATATGCATTTTTATGAAAAAATGAATGAAATTAACAGAAATTAATATTTATATGCTGCAGAATGGAACAATGTTTCTCAGTTTTCTACAAAAGGTGCATATGTTATGCTGTAATCGATTCCTTCCGCATAACAATATTTTGTGATGAGTCCCTGAAAATCAGATTAAGTTATAAATTTGATATAGTTATTGGAAAGATTTGATGCTTTTATAGAAAAAGGGAAAACACTGTTCGATTGCTTTCTATCAGAAAACAATATATGGGAATTATATCTACTTACAAATGAAAGTTATTTCGTATAGGTGCAGAGCAAAGCCTTAGCATGGGCAGCGTTCGTCAAAAAATATCCTACTATCACAAAAGAAAATCGAACTAAAGCATATTCATTGTTCGCTCGCTTGAGTGGCGCCACACCAACTCATCCCGCCAAACTCTGAAAATATCATTAGAATAAAAAAATATGATTTTTGTTTTCCCTTCATTCTGATCAAAATAGCTGTAAAAAGGAGGTAAAGTACTTTTTTCCCCTATGCATGAATACGTAAAATTTTGAATTTAAGACAGATTGAAATGGAGCCCGCCGAAGACTGATAGATGAATGTTCCCGTTTCATCTCCTTCTCCTACATTAGTGAGACACATTACGTCACAAATATGTGTTTTGATAGAAAACAATGCAAAAGCTTGGAGATGGAAGGGGAAGGAAAGGATAATTTAGGCTTCGGTTTTTCAGAAGTGCTAATGCACTGGGCTCCGGAGCCCTACATTTATGAGCTCCGGTGAATTCCGACCAATATTTAAATATTTACTGAAAATAGAGAAGTACCAGAGCCGGGCTCCGGCGCAAATTAAGCCCTGCCCTCGAAGCGATTTGGAATCTAACTGTGTTTTCCATTTTTTGGTCAATCAATTACCTATTGAGTTATAAGCGATTTTGATCATGTGACAAACACGTTTTTTTTCCTTTTCTCGAGCAGTTTTTCTCCTTTCACACGGAAATTCAGTTCAAAACGTCCACTTTGACACTATTTTCTAAAAGATCTATTGAATTTGCAAAAAAAAAAAAAAAAAAAAAAAAAAAAAAAAAATGGAAAAAAACAGCTTGATGACATAGTTTCTGAACAACAACACCTGCTAGTTTCATGCATTTCCAAACAAAAATGAATTAAAACTTAAAAAGTAGCCCTTTTGGATTTGAGAACAATCTTAAGACGGCCGCAGAAAAAATCCGTGAAATTTTTCAATTGGATGCAAGGGAAAAAATACTGAATTTCATCAGTCGCTCGAGGGAGAATATGGAATTCGTCAGTCATTCGGAAAGAAAAATCACGAAATTTTTCAGTTGGACACAATGACAACAATTGCGAATTTCATCAATATGTCGTAAGCAGTTAAATTCGCCAATCGCCCCTGGAAAAAAAAACAAAATTTGTCAATTGGTTGCGGAAGAAAAAACAAATTGTGAAATCCGTCAATTGTTCACGGAGAAAAATCACGAAAATTTTCAGTCAAATGCAGAAAAACTATGGTGAATTTTGCCAATTTGTAGTAACAAGAAATGTTAAATTTGCTGATTGATCGCGGTAAATGTCACGAAATTTGTGTCAGTCGCCAGTTTTATCGTCGTTCAAATCTGCCATTTTTGGGCGATAATCCAGCCATCCCACTTTGTACCATATTTACTGGTACCAAATGATTGGAAAAAAAGTACTTTTAAATGATGTATATATAAAATTTGATATGGGGTTGTTCATCTACATATCAAAACGGACCCAAACTTTGCTTTTTTTCAATAACAATTCCCAAGTTTGACACAATAAATAGATTCTGCACATCTGCACCCTTCAATTTTCAACAGAAATCCACGTTCAAAACATTTGTATAAAAGAGAGATTCAAGGGAGGTGGATGGTGGGGGGGAATTCATAATGAGCAAACGGTAAATACATAAATAGAGATTACATTTTTTCAAACGGTAAAGCAAAAAATAATTTTTAAAAATATAAGTAAATTGCGAAAGCACAACCATAAAAAAAAATTTAGCCATAAATGTATAAAAATACTGAGATTACAAAATCAAAATAATGAAAATATTTGTTTTTTAAAATATAAATTGTAAATTATTTCAAAAATAAGGCTTGGTTTTTAATCCAATACATAAAAATATTGGAAATATCAAAATGAATAATCACATTTTAAAAGATAAATTGATAAATTACTAGTTTTAAAAATAGGTTTTTTAAAGCATACAAAATTTTACAAGATGCTAATTTAACACAAAAAGAAAAATAGTATACATAAATATTCTAACAAAAAAAAATGTTGAACCATCAAAATAAAGCAACAATTTATATTTTAAGATAAATTGTTAAATTATTTTCAAAAACAGGATTATAAAAAGCATGACAATTTAATAAAAAATGCTTCCACAATAATTTAGCACTAGTAAAAAAAAGATAAACATACACATTCTAATAAAAAAATATTGAAAATATCAAAATAAAGCAAATAAAATCAAAATAATAAAAGTTGGTACAATCTAGTATAAAAACATGTGCAGCTCAATCTTTTTTTTTTTTTTACAAATAATATTTGGAATGCCGATTTCTATTGAAAATTCCTTTATTGGGATTTTCTTTCTTTTTTCGTTTAATCTCTGTATTTTCAAAAAAATTTAATCCTAAAGTTGCAATAAATGAATTCCATCCTTTGGTTGTGGGTATCATGAAATTTGTCAACTGGTCATATGAAAAAAGTATTTTTAAAAAATCTTCAGTCAGTTGGGGGAAAAAATCTCGAAATTCTGGTTGTACAGAAAACACATGGAAATTCATCCACCGAGTGTACGTGAAAAAAAGGTTGCGGCAATCAGTAGCAAGAGAAAAAAAAAAGTGAATTTCACCAATCAGTAGAAATAAAATATCACAAAATTTGTCAGTTGATTACAGAAATAAAGTTCCGAAAATCATCTTTCAGTCGTTGAAAAAAATAGTGAAATTCACCAGTCAATCGTTTTTAAAAAAACGAGAAATCCATGTTAGCTGGCTTAAAATACTGCAAAATTTGTCAGTTGTTGAATGAAAAAATTGAAATTTGCGAGTCAATCATGAGAAAAAAAAATACAAAATTCTTCTGTCTGTTGCAGGGAAAAAAAAAAAAGTGAAATTCTCAATCAGTCGCAGAAAAAATAACGAGAAATTTGTCAGTCGATTGGGATGAGGAAAAGGGGGTAGGGGGGAATCCTGAAATTCAAACAGTCACAAAATTCTATTGATAAAGGTGACAAACAAATATGTTCAGAATATTTTTTTAAACAAGGTACAAGAATGTCCTTTTTGAGATCAGTGTGCCCTTTTTATAAAAAATTCTGCCTGGTGGCCTACCCCTAGAGTTAACACTATATAACATACGGTACTTTTCGATTAGCCGGACGCCAGTGTTATATATACATATATATATTGTATATATACATACATATGTATATATAAATGCATATATATGTGTGTATATATATATATATATACATAAATGTATATATACTTATATGTATATATACTTATATGTATATATATAACACTGGCGCCCGGCTAACCGAAAAGTACCTAATATACATATAGTATAGGTAAAAATATAATATATTCAATGATACAGTGTATATGCATTGCATATTGTTTATATGCATTCTAGTGGGCAAACTGCAGTAAATAAAACTATCAATGTTAAAAAATATTAATATCAATTATTGCTGAAAGCAGCCTATTTGATATTATTTACTTAATAAATGTTTACTAAATGACTTTTCTATTATTTTGGTTTGCTGTTATATTTTGAATGATTTTATGAATTTATTAAATAATCATTTTTAACATGATTGGCGACTGACAATAATATAAACAAAATCGACAATTGACAACCATTTTTTGAAATCTATTTACTTGGCCCAGTTAACAGGTAAGTCCCTGCATTATAACAAATTATTTAAACATCTATAAACAGGGGAAAGCAATCACATCATTCTACTCGCCACTGGTGAATGGATTTTCTGACTAGGTAAGTGAATTTTTAGGCAAATTTATAAATTGCAGGGTAGAGTTTGGTAGAACAAAAAATTGTTTATATTTTGCATTTCTGCTAATTTCCAAAATGTAAACATAGTATTAAGTTCTACTACACACTAAACTTTCATCTGTTGCATAAATTTCTTAGGTTTATATGAAAGGGAAAAAAAAAAAAAAGAAGAAACATAGAAAAAAAAAAAAGAAAATTTTAATATGAAACTTTATTGTAGTAATGAATTATATTTGCAATTGTGAAATCCTAACTTTTTTCAACTGTACATTGCATCTAGCTGGCTGGTAAAATAAATCCTTTACTGGTAAGAGATGTGTTTGTCGTTTGCAAAATGAATTAGCTTTTTTTTTTTTTTTTTTTTTTCCCAAGCGTGCTAAAATGCCATTTTTGAAAATGATCGCTATTCTGAAACTCATGATTACTTTTAAAACTAAAGTGATTTTATTAAACAATTTTTCTTCGCAGTTTTGTAGTGTCATGATCGATTTCAATAACGGCATTTCCAGCGCATTACATATGAAAACAATTGAGAATTTAAATCATGTTATCAACAAAACAGGCCCCTTTACGAAATCGCCGATAAAAAAAAACTTTTCATTGATTATTTCTATTAAAATGTTTAATATTTAAACAAAATAAACTCACCATAACGGAAAAATTTAATAGAAGGATTTAAATAAATTATTGGCGATTTGTTTCGACTTTGAGAAACTGCATTTCATTTTTCGTGACAAAATGTTTCCAAAAAATAAATAAATAAATAAATTATAAATTTCATAAAAATAACTTTTATTTTTCACAAAATGGGCCTCAAGAAAAAAACCTGTATCGACTCATGATTACGAATTTATCAGACTATTGTTTTGACGATTGCTTGTTTGTTTACATAATATTTTCAAAACGTGTAACATGCGTGTAATGTTGGCATTTTTGCCACTGACATCTACGAATTATTTAAAATTTCTATTCAATGACAAATAGTAAAAAAATAGAGTACTAGTAAAGCACTTACCTTTCACATTTACAGCGAGAAAACCACATGCTTACCAGGTGCCGTTCGATCCAAAGCACAGCGGCCGCCGCCATTGAAATTTCCCCGATTTCATCTTACTGTTGCCACTCTTCACTATGATAAAGTTATACGAGTAACATGACACAAAAGAGATAGTAAACCAGTCGCGCATTAGCAAATCATACTATCCGTGGTGTCAAATGATTACCGCCCGGCGCACATATAAGTGGCATGTTGAACAATCATCATATGTCGGATAGTTCATGGATAACAGTATTTAACGCTTTTGCAGGGCCACGATTTTCTATCGTCTGTCATACATTCTACTGGCACCACTTATACGATATAACTTTATTTTGCCATTAAATACATATCGCAATGTTACATAAAAATTGATGTACTTGACAATCATGATAAATTTGACATCCATTGGTGACTTTCCTGGCAAATCTGTGTTTGCTGGGAAAATAGTTGAATACATAAATAAAGATATTATTCTATATAGTATATAAATACTATTTTCATTTCTGCGTTTAAATCAACCTATATGCAAATATCTATACAAAGGCATTCATTAATTCATTCCTTTTAACTTTGATTTGACTTTAAAAACCATACATACTTTCACATTTATGATATTTTTAGATGAGATATGTAGTTGCTACGCAACGGTTAAAAGAAAAAAAATGAAATATAAGTAAATTCATAAAATAAAATGTTTTATACTAGTAAATCTGCAGATCAAGAGCCTCAATGTCATCTCTGCAACTCATTGTTTTTATCAAACTTTGCGTAATATTAATGTTTCTACAAAAACAAAATTTAAACTATTTAAATTACACAAACATTTATAAAAGGAAAAAAATATTTCGATTGTTTCAGACATTAAAAGCATTAAATTAAACACGTTGTTATGTAAGGATATTCTGAAATTCTCACGAGCTACTTATTCTAGTAATTTGTATATAATAAAGCAAATTACTTCAGGGGGGATCTGCCCCCCTGAACCCCCCGTTGTGTAATTTAATTTGCATTTGTAATTTTCTACTGATTGAGTTAATGATTACCCTATATCTTAGATTTCTTTTTACACTGCGATTTATAAGGATAAGCAATAATTCGGTCAAGCATTTTACGTTATCCTAATATCCATACAGCAGTATTTACTTGCCTGCTAACCACAAATACCTGTATCTAATGGATAAAGAACTTTTGGAAATGTAAACTGAAACATCTAATTTAGAAATCTAATACCTTTATAAATTTTGTTTATAAAAAAATAATTTTGATTACCATTCTGCAATATTTATATCTAACATCTAATCTAAATATCAAAAAATGTACTCGATAGCATTAACTTACTAAAATCACCCTAAAGTAGGGGGGCTTCTAAACCTAACAGTTAATAATTCATCATCGTTAAATAGATAAACATGATTTGGCGCCTTTAAGTATTTTTTGTGATTTTCTTTTAATAGTATCTACATTTAATTTAAAATCGTGATGTTACAAATACCGTTGAAATTTGGCGCAAACCTATGTTCAGGTCAAATTACGAAAGGTTAACTAACATTTCATTTCCCTTAGCCGGACTTTCTGTTTCATTTTTCGTAATAAGGATTATTTTAATAATTTAATTTATTTTACACTCTACAAGCTGTTACACGGACGTTGTTCACGTAGCATTAAAATAGAGATAAATGCATTAAGTAAAACATTTCACTCCCCACCAGACATACCAAGTCTCAAGCTTTTTGCACATCACTATTATATTAGAGAAAATGTTCTTTTAAATCGCGCAAATGTTTCAATTAAATAAAGTAACATTTTCTGTATTAAAATACTGGTATCCAGAACGCCGGAGGCTTGGCAGCTCTGCTCCTCTTAATAAAAACATATATGATTAACCAACACTTTATCACATTTTATAGGAGACAATACGGAATTTCTTATTTGTATGGCCTTACATATATCTCAGTCATAAAAATGTAAAATTTTGTGCCAATTAATGCACGCAATTGCGAAAATGAAATCGCAAAGAATGAGAAAAGGAAGGCCAAGTAAAATCGTGTAAATCGAGGAATCTTTCTTCGTAGTGCTGGGAAAATACTGCTACAAAAACTATTTTAGGTGGTATTTGGTGTGAAATGTTTATATGTATTCATTCCTGTCCTATATATCCTTTTTTTATTTTATATTTGCTTATTCCATTTTTCTTTTGCACGTGAAAATCTTACAAATTAAAATTAACTCTTTGAGAGAAATTGTTATTCATTTTTTTTTTTTTTTGGCAACAATAAAGTTTATAAAATGTAACAGAATAATGTCAGTTTATTCTGTATGAAAATAACGAACTTTTTCATTTATAATCAAATAGTTGAATAAATAAATGAAAATATTATTCTATATAGTATATAAATACTATTTTCATTTCTGCGTTTAAATAAATCTATATGCAAATATCTATACAAAGGCATTCATTAATTCATTCCTTTTGCTTTGATTTGACTTCAAAAAACCATACATACTTTCACATTTATGATATTTTTAGATGAGATGCTGTTGCTACGCAACGGTTAAAAGAAAAAATGAAATATAAGTATATTCATAAAATAAAATGTTTTATATTATTCGAACACATGTATAAAATTCTATCATAAGTTATACACTTAATTTAAAAGCTCTGACAAATGTTTTGACAAAATTGCAAACTAATAAGAATAATTTAATACTCTTATTTAAAAATTTCAGCATCCAAAATTTACCATTTAAATCTATTATTCATATGAGCGATTTCTTTCAACAAATGAAAATTTGAAAATCGTCTGACTTCCCATAGAAAAGCATTATATCACAAAATAAAATGTTCTGTATATTCCGAACGAATGAACCAAATTTAACCCAAAACTATACAGCTAAATCCGGGGAGCTCATCAACATGCCCAGGGAATTTCAAGCCGATCGGATGCTTTTTGCGGCAGTTATCGCGGAACAGACAGACAGACTAACAGACAGACAGACTAACGGAAACCAAAACTTTTCGTGTCTCCACAGTAAGCCTTCACTGACGTTTCGGCAACTAGTAAATCTGCAGATCAAGAGCCTCAACGTCATCTCTGCAACTTATTGTTTTTAGCAAATTTTGCTTAATATTAATCTTTCTACAAAAACAAAATTTAAACTTTTAAATTACACAAACATTTATAGAAGGAGAAAAAAATATTTCGATGGTTTCAGACATTAGAAGCGTTAAATTAAACACGTTGTTATGTAATGATATTCTGAAATTCTCACGAGCTACTTATTCTAGTAATTTTTATATAATAAAGCAAATTTCTTCAGGGGGGTGCCCCCCGTGAACCCCCCGTTGTGTAATTTATTTTGCATTTGTAATTTTCTATTGATTGAGTTAATGATTATCCTATATCTTAGATTCATTTTTACACTGCGATTTATAAGGATAAGCAACAATTTGGTCAAGCATTTTACGTTATCCTAATATCCATACAGCAGTATTTACTTGCCTGCTAACCACAAACATCTGTATCTAATGGATAAAGAACTTTTGGAAATGTAAACTGAGACATCTAATTTAGAAATCTAATAATAACTTTGATTACCATTCTGCAATATTTATATCGAAGATCTAATCTAAATATCTAAAAATGTACTCGATAGCATTAACTTACTAAAATCACCCTAAAGTAGGGGGAGTTCTAAACCTAACGGTTAATAATTCATCATCGTGTCCACTTCCAATTGACTAAATAGATAAATGTGATATGGCTCCGTTAAGTATTTTTTGTGATAGCCTTTTAATAGTATCCACATTTAATTTAAAATCGTGATGTTACAAACACCGTTGAAATTTGATGCACACCTGTGTTCAGGTGAAATTACGAAAGGTTAACTAACCTTTTATTTCCCTTAGCCGGGCATTTTGTTTCATTTTTCGTAATAGGGATTATTTGAATAATTTATTTTACACTCTACAAGCTGTTACACGGGACGTTGTTCACGTAGCATTAAAATAGAGATAAATGCATTAAATAAAACATTTCACTCACCACCAGACATGGCAAGTCTCAGGCTTTTTGCACAACACATTACCTTACAGAAAATGTTGTTCTTTTAAATCGCGCAAATGTTTCAATTAAATAAAGTAACATTTTTTGTATTAAAATACTGGTATCCAGAACGCCGGAGGCTTGGCAGCCCTGCTCCTCTTAATAGAAACATATATAGTTAACCAACACTTTATCACATTTTATAGGAAACAATACGGAATTTCTTATTTGTATGGCCTTACATATACCTCAGTCATAAAAATGTAAAATTTTGTGCCAATTAATATACGCAATTGCGAAAATGAAATCGCAACCAATGAGAAGAGGAAGGCCAAGTAAAATCATGTAAATCGAGGAATCTTTCTTCGTAGTGTGGGAAAATACCACTACAAAAATTAATTTAGATGGTATTTGGTGTGAAATGTTTATATGTATTCATTCCTGTCCTATTTATCTTTTTTATTATTTGTAATTTGCTGCATTTTCCCTTTGCACGTGAAAATCTTACAAATTAAAATGAACTCTTTGGGAGAAATTGTTATTCCCTTTTTTTTTTTTTTTTTTTTTTTTTTTTTGGCAACAATAAAGTTTATAAAGTTTAATAGAATAATGTCAGTTTATTCTGTATGAAAATAACGAACTTTTTCCTTTATAATCAAAATAGTTGAATACATAAATAAAGATATTATTCTATATAGTATATAAATACTATTTTCATTTCTGCGTTTAAATCAATCTATATGCAAATATCTATACAAAGGCATTCATTAATTCATTCCTTTTAACTTTGATTTGACTTTAAAAACCATACATACTTTCACATTTATGATATTTTTAGATGAGATATAGTTGCTACGCAACGGTTAAAAGAAAAAAATGAAATATAAGTAAATTCATAAAATAAAATGTTTTATATTATTCGAACACATGTATAAAATTCCATCATAAGTTATACACCTAATTTAAAAGCTCTGACAAATGTTTTGACAAAATTGCAAACTAATAGGAATAATTTACTACACTTATTTAAAAATTTCAGCATCAAAAATTTACCATTTAAATCCATTTTTTATATGAGCCATTTCTTTCAACAAATGAAAATTTGAAAATCGTCTGACTTGCCATTGAAAAGCATTACAGAGCAAAATAAAATGTTCTATATTTCCCGAACGAATGAACCAAATTTAGCCAAAAACCATACAGCTAAGTCCGAGTACCTCATCAACATGCCACATTAATTTCAAGCCGATCGGATGCTTTTTGCGGCAGTTATCGCGGAACAGACGGACAGACAGACAGACA
Organism: Maratus speciosus; assembly: GCA_963932465.1. Classification (NCBI taxonomy): domain Eukaryota; kingdom Metazoa; phylum Arthropoda; class Arachnida; order Araneae; family Salticidae; genus Maratus; species Maratus speciosus. Next base: position 36,657 of record CAWVRF010000968.1, on the reverse strand, counting down.
GACAGACAGACAAACGGAAATCAAAACTTTTCGTGTCTCCACAGTAAGCCTTCACTGACGTTTCGGCAACTAGTAAATCTGCAGATCAAGAGCCTCAACGTCATCTCTGCAACTTATTGTTTTTAGCAAATTTTGCTTAATATTAATCTTTCTACAAAAACAAAATTTAAACTTTTAAATTACACAAACATTTATAGAAGGAGAAAAAAATATTTCGATGGTTTCAGACATTAGAAGCGTTAAATTAAACACGTTGTTATGTAATGATATTCTGAAATTCTCACGAGCTACTTATTCTAGTAATTTTTATATAATAAAGCAAATTTCTTCAGGGGGGTGCCCCCCGTGAACCCCCCGTTGTGTAATTTATTTTGCATTTGTAATTTTCTATTGATTGAGTTAATGATTATCCTATATCTTAGATTCATTTTTACACTGCGATTTATAAGGATAAGCAACAATTTGGTCAAGCATTTTACGTTATCCTAATATCCATACAGCAGTATTTACTTGCCTGCTAACCACAAACATCTGTATCTAATGGATAAAGAACTTTTGGAAATGTAAACTGAGACATCTAATTTAGAAATCTAATAATAACTTTGATTACCATTCTGCAATATTTATATCTAAGATCTAATCTAAATATCTAAAAATGTACTCGATAGCATTAACTTACTAAAATCACCCTAAAGTAGGGGGAGTTCTAAACCTAACGGTTAATAATTCATCATCGTGTCCACTTCCAATTGACTAAATAGATAAATGTGATATGGCGCCGTTAAGTATTTTTTGTGATAGCCTTTTAATAGTATCCACATTTAATTTAAAATCGTGATGTTACAAACACCGTTGAAATTTGATGCACACCTGTGTTCAGGTGAAATTACGAAAGGTTAACTAACCTTTTATTTCCCTTAGCCGGGCATTTTGTTTCATTTTTCGTAATAGGGATTATTTGAATAATTTATTTTACACTCTACAAGCTGTTACACGGGACGTTGTTCACGTAGCATTAAAATAGAGATAAATGCATTAAATAAAACATTTCACTCCCCACCAGACATGCCAAGTCTCAAGCTTTTTGCACATCACTATTATCTTAGAGAAAATGTTCTTTTAAATCGCGCAAATGTTTCAATTAAATAAAGTAACATTTTCTGTATTAAAATACTGGTATCCAGAACGCCGGAGGCTTGGCAGCTCTGCTCCTCTTAATAAAAACATATATGATTAACCAACACTTTATCACATTTTATAGGAGACAATACGGAATTTCTTATTTGTATGGCCTTACATATATCTCAGTCATAAAAATGTAAAAATTTGTGCCAATTAATGCACGCAATTGCGAAAATGAAATCGCAAAGAATGAGAAAAGGAAGGCCAAGTAAAATCGTGTAAATCGAGGAATCTGTCTTCGTAGTGCTGGGAAAATACTGCTACAAAAACTATTTTAGGTGGTATTTGGTGTGAAATGTTTATATGTATTCATTCCTGTCCTATATATCCTTTTTATTTTTTATTTGCTTATTCCATTTTTCTTTTGCACGTGAAAATCTTACAAATTAAAATTAACTCTTTGGGAGAAATTGTTATTCTTTTTTTTTTTTTTGGCAACAATAAAGTTTATAAAATTTAACAGAATAATGTCAGTTTATTCTGTATGAAAATAACGAACTTTTTCATTTATAATCAAATAGTTGAATAAATAAATGAAAATATTATTCTATATAGTGTATAAATACTATTTTCATTTCTGCGTTTAAATAAATCTATATGCAAATATCTATACAAAGGCATTCATTAATTCATTCCTTTTGCTTTGATTTGACTTCAAAAAACCATACATACTTTCACATTTATGATATTTTTAGATGAGATGCTGTTGCTACGCAACGGTTAAAAGAAAAAAATGAAATATAAGTAAATTCATAAAATAAAATGTTTTATATTATTCGAACACATGTATAAAATTCTATCATAAGTTATACACCTAATTTAAAAGCTCTGACAAATGTTTTGACAAAATTGCAAACTAATAAGAATAATTTAATACTCTTATTTAAAAATTTCAGCATCCAAAATTTACCATTTAAATCTATTATTCATATGAGCGATTTCTTTCAACAAATGAAAATTTGAAAATCGTCTGACTTCCCATAGAAAAGCATTATATCACAAAATAAAATGTTCTATATATTCCGAACGAATGAACCAAATTTAACCCAAAACTATACAGCTAAATCCGGGGAGCTCATCAACAGGCCCAGGGTATTTCAAGCCGATCGGATGCTTTTTGCGGCAGTTATCGCGGGACAGACAGACAGACTAACGGAAACCAAAACTTTTCGTGTCTCCACAGTAAGCCTTCACTGACGTTTCGGCAATTATTCCAATAAACTAGTAAATCTGCAGATCAAGAGCCTCAACGTCATCTCTGCAACTTAATGTTTTTAGCAAATTTTGCTTAATATTAATCTTTCTACAAAAACAAAATTTAAACTTTTAAATTACACAAACATTTATAGAAGGAGAAAAAAATATTTCGATGGTTTCAGACATTAGAAGCGTTAAATTAAACACGTTGTTATGTAATGATATTCTGAAATTCTCACGAGCTACTTATTCTAGTAATTTTTATATAATAAAGCAAATTTCTTCAGGGGGGTGCCCCCCCCCCCTGAACCCCCCGTTGTGTAATTTATTTTGCATTTGTAATTTTCTATTGATTGAGTTAATGATTATCCTATATCTTAGATTCATTTTTACACTGCGATTTATAAGGATAAGCAACAATTTGGTCAAGCATTTTACGTTATCCTAATATCCATACAGCAGTATTTACTTGCCTGCTAACCACAAACATCTGTATCTAATGGATAAAGAACTTTTGGAAATGTAAACTGAGACATCTAATTTAGAAATCTAATAATAATTTTGATTACCATTCTGCAATATTTAAATCTAAGATCTAATCTAAATATCTAAAAATGTACTCGATAGCATTAACTTACTAAAATCACCGTAAAGTAGGGGGAGTTCTAAACCTAACGGTTAATAATTCATCATCGTGTCCACTTCCAATTGACTAAATAGATAAACGTGATATGGCGCCGTTAAGTATTTTTTGTGATAGCCTTTTAATAGTATCCACATTTAATTTAAAATCGTGATGTTACAAACACCGTTGAAATTTGATGCACACCTGTGTTCAGGTCAAATTACGAAAGGTTAACTAACCTTTTATTTCCCTTAGCCGGGCATTTTGTTTCATTTTTCGTAATAGGGATTATATTAATAATTTATTTTACACTCTACAAGCTGTTACACGGTACGTTGTTCACGTAGCATTAAAATAGAGATAAATGCATTAAATAAAACATTTCACTCACCACCAGACATGGCAAGTCTCAGGCTTTTTGCACAACACTATTACCTTACAGAAAATGTTGTTCTTTTAAATCGCGCAAATGTTTCAATTAAATAAAGTAACATTTTTTGTATTAAAATACTGGTATCCAGAACGCCGGAGGCTTGGCAGCCCTGCTCCTCTTAATAGAAACATATATAGTTAACCAACACTTTATCACATTTTATAGGAAACAATACGGAATTTCTTATTTGTATGGCCTTACATATACCTCAGTCATAAAAATGTAAAATTTTGTGCCAATTAATATACGCAATTGCGAAAATGAAATCGCAACCAATGAGAAAAGGAAGGCCAAGTAAAATCGTGTAAATCGAGGAATCTTTCTTCGTAGTGTGGGAAAATACCACTACAAAAATTAATTTAGGTGGTATTTGGTGTGAAATGTTTATATGTATTCATTCCTGTCCTATTTATCTTTTTTATTATTTCTAATTTGCTGCATTTTCTTTTTGCACGTGAAAATCTTACAAATTAAAATGAACTCTTTGGGAGAAATTGTTATTCCCTTTTTTTTTTTTTTTTTTTTTTTTTTTGGCAACAATAAAGTTTATAAAGTTTAATAGAATAATGTCAGTTTATTCTGTATGAAAATAACGAACTTTTTCCTTTATAATCAAAATAGTTGAATACATAAATAAAGATATTATTCTATATAGTATATAAATACTATTTTCATTTCTGCGTTTAAATCAATCTATATGCAAATATCTATACAAAGGCATTCATTAATTCATTCCTTTTAACTTTGATTTGACTTTAAAAACCATACATACTTTCACATTTATGATATTTTTAGATGAGATATGTAGTTGCTACGCAACGGTTAAAAGAAAAAAAATGAAATATAAGTAAATTCATAAAATAAAATGTTTTATACTAGTAAATCTGCAGATCAAGAGCCTCAACGTCATCTCTGCAACTCATTGTTTTTATCAAACTTTGCGTAATATTAATGTTTCTACAAAAACAAAATTTAAACTATTTAAATTACACAAACATTTATAAAAGGAAAAAAATATTTCGATTGTTTCAGACATTAAAAGCGTTAAATTAAACACGTTGTTATGTAAGGATATTCTGAAATTCTCACGAGCTACTTATTCTAGTAATTTGTATATAATAAAGCAAATTACTTCAGGGGGGATCTGCCCCCCTGAACCCCCCGTTGTGTAATTTAATTTGCATTTGTAATTTTCTACTGATTGAGTTAATGATTACCCTATATCTTAGATTTCTTTTTACACTGCGATTTATAAGGATAAGCAATAATTCGGTCAAGCATTTTACGTTATCCTAATATCCATACAGCAGTATTTACTTGCCTGCTAACCACAAATACCTGTATCTAATGGATAAAGAACTTTTGGAAATGTAAACTGAAACATCTAATTTAGAAATCTAATACCTTTATAAATTTTGTTTATAAAAAAATAATTTTGATTACCATTCTGCAATATTTATATCTAACATCTAATCTAAATATCAAAAAATGTACTCGATAGCATTAACTTACTAAAATCACCCTAAAGTAGGGGGGCTTCTAAACCTAACAGTTAATAATTCATCATCGTTAAATAGATAAACATGATTTGGCGCCTTTAAGTATTTTTTGTGATTTTCTTTTAATAGTATCTACATTTAATTTAAAATCGTGATGTTACAAATACCGTTGAAATTTGGCGCAAACCTATGTTCAGGTCAAATTACGAAAGGTTAACTAACATTTCATTTCCCTTAGCCGGACTTTCTGTTTCATTTTTCGTAATAAGGATTATTTTAATAATTTAATTTATTTTACACTCTACAAGCTGTTACACGGACGTTGTTCACGTAGCATTAAAATAGAGATAAATGCATTAAGTAAAACATTTCACTCCCCACCAGACATACCAAGTCTCAAGCTTTTTGCACATCACTATTATATTAGAGAAAATGTTCTTTTAAATCGCGCAAATGTTTCAATTAAATAAAGTAACATTTTCTGTATTAAAATACTGGTATCCAGAACGCCGGAGGCTTGGCAGCTCTGCTCCTCTTAATAAAAACATATATGATTAACCAACACTTTATCACATTTTATAGGAGACAATACGGAATTTCTTATTTGTATGGCCTTACATATATCTCAGTCATAAAAATGTAAAATTTTGTGCCAATTAATGCACGCAATTGCGAAAATGAAATCGCAAAGAATGAGAAAAGGAAGGCCAAGTAAAATCGTGTAAATCGAGGAATCTTTCTTCGTAGTGCTGGGAAAATACTGCTACAAAAACTATTTTAGGTGGTATTTGGTGTGAAATGTTTATATGTATTCATTCCTGTCCTATATATCCTTTTTTTATTTTTTATTTGCTTATTCCATTTTTCTTTTGCACGTGAAAATCTTACAAATTAAAATTAACTCTTTGAGAGAAATTGTTATTCATTTTTTTTTTTTTTTTGGCAACAATAAAGTTTATAAAATGTAACAGAATAATGTCAGTTTATTCTGTATGAAAATAACGAACTTTTTCATTTATAATCAAATAGTTGAATAAATAAATGAAAATATTATTCTATATAGTATATAAATACTATTTTCATTTCTGCGTTTAAATAAATCTATATGCAAATATCTATACAAAGGCATTCATTAATTCATTCCTTTTGCTTTGATTTGACTTCAAAAAACCATACATACTTTCACATTTATGATATTTTTAGATGAGATGCTGTTGCTACGCAACGGTTAAAAGAAAAAATGAAATATAAGTATATTCATAAAATAAAATGTTTTATATTATTCGAACACATGTATAAAATTCTATCATAAGTTATACACTTAATTTAAAAGCTCTGACAAATGTTTTGACAAAATTGCAAACTAATAAGAATAATTTAATACTCTTATTTAAAAATTTCAGCATCCAAAATTTACCATTTAAATCTATTATTCATATGAGCGATTTCTTTCAACAAATGAAAATTTGAAAATCGTCTGACTTCCCATAGAAAAGCATTATATCACAAAATAAAATGTTCTGTATATTCCGAACGAATGAACCAAATTTAACCCAAAACTATACAGCTAAATCCGGGGAGCTCATCAACATGCCCAGGGAATTTCAAGCCGATCGGATGCTTTTTGCGGCAGTTATCGCGGAACAGACAGACAGACTAACAGACAGACAGACTAACGGAAACCAAAACTTTTCGTGTCTCCACAGTAAGCCTTCACTGACGTTTCGGCAACTAGTAAATCTGCAGATCAAGAGCCTCAACGTCATCTCTGCAACTTATTGTTTTTAGCAAATTTTGCTTAATATTAATCTTTCTACAAAAACAAAATTTAAACTTTTAAATTACACAAACATTTATAGAAGGAGAAAAAAATATTTCGATGGTTTCAGACATTAGAAGCGTTAAATTAAACACGTTGTTATGTAATGATATTCTGAAATTCTCACGAGCTACTTATTCTAGTAATTTTTATATAATAAAGCAAATTTCTTCAGGGGGGTGCCCCCCGTGAACCCCCCGTTGTGTAATTTATTTTGCATTGGTAATTTTCTATTGATTGAGTTAATGATTATCCTATATCTTAGATTCATTTTTACACTGCGATTTATAAGGATAAGCAACAATTTGGTCAAGCATTTTACGTTATCCTAATATCCATACAGCAGTATTTACTTGCCTGCTAACCACAAACATCTGTATCTAATGGATAAAGAACTTTTGGAAATGTAAACTGAGACATCTAATTTAGAAATCTAATAATAACTTTGATTACCATTCTGCAATATTTATATCTAAGATCTAATCTAAATATCTAAAAATGTACTCGATAGCATTAACTTACTAAAATCACCCTAAAGTAGGGGGAGTTCTAAACCTAACGGTTAATAATTCATCATCGTGTCCACTTCCAATTGACTAAATAGATAAATGTGATATGGCTCCGTTAAGTATTTTTTGTGATAGCCTTTTAATAGTATCCACATTTAATTTAAAATCGTGATGTTACAAACACCGTTGAAATTTGATGCACACCTGTGTTCAGGTGAAATTACGAAAGGTTAACTAACCTTTTATTTCCCTTAGCCGGGCATTTTGTTTCATTTTTCGTAATAGGGATTATTTGAATAATTTATTTTACACTCTACAAGCTGTTACACGGGACGTTGTTCACGTAGCATTAAAATAGAGATAAATGCATTAAATAAAACATTTCACTCACCACCAGACATGGCAAGTCTCAGGCTTTTTGCACAACACATTACCTTACAGAAAATGTTGTTCTTTTAAATCGCGCAAATGTTTCAATTAAATAAAGTAACATTTTTTGTATTAAAATACTGGTATCCAGAACGCCGGAGGCTTGGCAGCCCTGCTCCTCTTAATAGAAACATATATAGTTAACCAACACTTTATCACATTTTATAGGAAACAATACGGAATTTCTTATTTGTATGGCCTTACATATACCTCAGTCATAAAAATGTAAAATTTTGTGCCAATTAATATACGCAATTGCGAAAATGAAATCGCAACCAATGAGAAGACGAAGGCCAAGTAAAATCATGTAAATCGAGGAATCTTTCTTCGTAGTGTGGGAAAATACCACTACAAAAATTAATTTAGATGGTATTTGGTGTGAAATGTTTATATGTATTCATTCCTGTCCTATTTATCTTTTTTATTATTTGTAATTTGCTGCATTTTCCCTTTGCACGTGAAAATCTTACAAATTAAAATGAACTCTTTGGGAGAAATTGTTATTCCCTTTTTTTTTTTTTTTTTTTTTTTTTTTTGGCAACAATAAAGTTTATAAAGTTTAATAGAATAATGTCAGTTTATTCTGTATGAAAATAACGAACTTTTTCCTTTATAATCAAAATAGTTGAATACATAAATAAAGATATTATTCTATATAGTATATAAATACTATTTTCATTTCTGCGTTTAAATCAATCTATATGCAAATATCTATACAAAGGCATTCATTAATTCATTCCTTTTAACTTTGATTTGACTTTAAAAACCATACATACTTTCACATTTATGATATTTTTAGATGAGATATAGTTGCTACGCAACGGTTAAAAGAAAAAAATGAAATATAAGTAAATTCATAAAATAAAATGTTTTATATTATTCGAACACATGTATAAAATTCCATCATAAGTTATACACCTAATTTAAAAGCTCTGACAAATGTTTTGACAAAATTGCAAACTAATAGGAATAATTTACTACACTTATTTAAAAATTTCAGCATCAAAAATTTACCATTTAAATCCATTTTTTATATGAGCCATTTCTTTCAACAAATGAAAATTTGAAAATCGTCTGACTTGCCATTGAAAAGCATTACAGAGCAAAATAAAATGTTCTATATTTCCCGAACGAATGAACCAAATTTAGCCAAAAACCATACAGCTAAGTCCGAGTACCTCATCAACATGCCACATTAATTTCAAGCCGATCGGATGCTTTTTGCGGCAGTTATCGCGGAACAGACGGACAGACAGACAGACAAACGGAAATCAAAACTTTTCGTGTCTCCACAGTAAGCCTTCACTGACGTTTCGGCAACTAGTAAATCTGCAGATCAAGAGCCTCAACGTCATCTCTGCAACTTATTGTTTTTAGCAAATTTTGCTTAATATTAATCTTTCTACAAAAACAAAATTTAAACTTTTAAATTACACAAACATTTATAGAAGGAGAAAAAAATATTCCGATGGTTTCAGACATTAGAAGCGTTAAATTAAACACGTTGTTATGTAATGATATTCTGAAATTCTCACGAGCTACTTATTCTAGTAATTTTTATATAATAAAGCAAATTTCTTCAGGGGGGTGCCCCCCGTGAACCCCCCGTTGTGTAATTTATTTTGCATTTGTAATTTTCTATTGATTGAGTTAATGATTATCCTATATCTTAGATTCATTTTTACACTGCGATTTATAAGGATAAGCAACAATTTGGTCAAGCATTTTACGTTATCCTAATATCCATACAGCAGTATTTACTTGCCTGCTAACCACAAACATCTGTATCTAATGGATAAAGAACTTTTGGAAATGTAAACTGAGACATCTAATTTAGAAATCTAATAATAACTTTGATTACCATTCTGCAATATTTATATCTAAGATCTAATCTAAATATCTAAAAATGTACTCGATAGCATTAACTTACTAAAATCACCCTAAAGTAGGGGGAGTTCTAAACCTAACGGTTAATAATTCATCATCGTGTCCACTTCCAATTGACTAAATAGATAAATGTGATATGGCGCCGTTAAGTATTTTTTGTGATAGCCTTTTAATAGTATCCACATTTAATTTAAAATCGTGATGTTACAAACACCGTTGAAATTTGATGCACACCTGTGTTCAGGTGAAATTACGAAAGGTTAACTAACCTTTTATTTCCCTTAGCCGGGCATTTTGTTTCATTTTTCGTAATAGGGATTATTTGAATAATTTATTTTACACTCTACAAGCTGTTACACGGGACGTTGTTCACGTAGCATTAAAATAGAGATAAATGCATTAAATAAAACATTTCACTCACCACCAGACATGGCAAGTCTCAGGCTTTTTGCACAACACATTACCTTACAGAAAATGTTGTTCTTTTAAATCGCGCAAATGTTTCAATTAAATAAAGTAACATTTTTTGTATTAAAATACTGGTATCCAGAACGCCGGAGGCTTGGCAGCCCTGCTCCTCTTAATAGAAACATATATAGTTAACCAACACTTTATCACATTTTATAGGAAACAATACGGAATTTCTTATTTGTATGGCCTTACATATACCTCAGTCATAAAAATGTAAAATTTTGTGCCAATTAATATACGCAATTGCGAAAATGAAATCGCAACCAATGAGAAGAGGAAGGCCAAGTAAAATCATGTAAATCGAGGAATCTTTCTTCGTAGTGTGGGAAAATACCACTACAAAAATTAATTTAGATGGTATTTGGTGTGAAATGTTTATATGTATTCATTCCTGTCCTATTTATCTTTTTTATTATTTGTAATTTGCTGCATTTTCCCTTTGCACGTGAAAATCTTACAAATTAAAATGAACTCTTTGGGAGAAATTGTTATTCCCTTTTTTTTTTTTTTTTTTTTTTTGGCAACAATAAAGTTTATAAAGTTTAATAGAATAATGTCAGTTTATTCTGTATGAAAATAACGAACTTTTTCCTTTATAATCAAAATAGTTGAATACATAAATAAAGATATTATTCTATATAGTATATAAATACTAGTTTCATTTCTGCGTTTAAATCAATCTATATGCAAATATCTATACAAAGGCATTCATTAATTCATTCCTTTTAACTTTGATTTGACTTTAAAAACCATACATACTTTCACATTTATGATATTTTTAGATGAGATATAGTTGCTACGCAACGGTTAAAAGAAAAAAATGAAATATAAGTAAATTCATAAAATAAAATGTTTTATATTATTCGAACACATGTATAAAATTCCATCATAAGTTATACACCTAATTTAAAAGCTCTGACAAATGTTTTGACAAAATTGCAAACTAATAGGAATAATTTACTACACTTATTTAAAAATTTCAGCATCAAAAATTTACCATTTAAATCCATTTTTTATATGAGCCATTTCTTTCAACAAATGAAAATTTGAAAATCGTCTGACTTGCCATTGAAAAGCATTACAGAGCAAAATAAAATGTTCTATATTTCCCGAACGAATGAACCAAATTTAGCCAAACACCATACAGCTAAGTCCGAGTACCTCATCAACATGCCACATTAATTTCAAGCCGATCGGATGCTTTTTGCGGCAGTTATCGCGGAACAGACGGACAGACAGACAGACAGACAGACAGACAAACGGAAATCAAAACTTTTCGTGTCTCCACAGTAAGCCTTCACTGACGTTTCGGCAACTAGTAAATCTGCAGATCAAGAGCCTCAACGTCATCTCTGCAACTTATTGTTTTTAGCAAATTTTGCTTAATATTAAACTTTCTACAAAAACAAAATTTAAACTTTTAAATTACACAAACATTTATAGAAGGAGAAAAAAATATTTCGATGGTTTCAGACATTAGAAGCGTTAAATTAAACACGTTGTTATGTAATGATATTCTGAAATTCTCACGAGCTACTTATTCTAGTAATTTTTATATAATAAAGCAAATTTCTTCAGGGGGGTGCCCCCCCCCTGAACCCCCCGTTGTGTAATTTTTTTTGCATTTGTAATTTTCTATTGATTGAGTTAATGATTATCCTATATCTTAGATTCATTTTTACACTGCGATTTATAAGTATAAGCAACAATATGGTCAACCATTTTACGTTATCCTAATATCCATACAGCAGTATTTACTTGCCTGCTAACCACAAACATCTGTATCTAATGGATAAAGAAATTTTGGAAATGTAAACTGAGACATCTAATTTAGAAATCTAATAATAATTTTGATTACCATTCTGCAATATTTATATCTAAGATCTAATCTAAATATCTAAAAATGTACTCGATAGCATTAACTTACTAAAATCACCGTAAAGTAGGGGGAGTTCTAAACCTAACGGTTAATAATTCATCATCGTGTCCACTTCCAATTGACTAAATAGATAAACGTGATATGGCGCCGTTAAGTATTTTTTGTGATAGCCTTTTAATAGTATCCACATTTAATTTAAAATCGTGATGTTACAAACACCGTTGAAATTTGATGCACACCTGTGTTCAGGTCAAATTACGAAAGGTTAACTAACCTTTTATTTCCCTTAGCCGGGCATTTTGTTTCATTTTTCGTAATAGGGATTATTTTAATAATTTATTTTACACTCTACAAGCTGTTACACGGGACGTTGTTCACGTAGCATTAAAATAGAGATAAATGCATTAAATAAAACATTTCACTCACCACCAGACATGGCAAGTCTCAGGCTTTTTGCACAACACTATTACCTTACAGAAAATGTTGTTCTTTTAAATCGCGCAAATGTTTCAATTAAATAAAGTAACATTTTTTGTATTAAAATACTGGTATCCAGAACGCCGGAGGCTTGGCAGCTCTGCTCCTCTTAATAGAAACATATATAGTTAACCAACACTTTATCACATTTTATAGGAAACAATACGGAATTTCTTATTTGTATGGCCTTACATATACTCAGTCATAAAAATGTAAAATTTTGTGCCAATTAATATACGCAATTGCGAAAATGAAATCGCAACCAATGAGAAAAGGAAGGCAAAGTAAAATCGTGTAAATCGAGGAATCTTTCTTCGTAGTGTGGGAAAATACCACTACAAAAAAATCCCTGCCGGCCCGGCCTACAGGCAGAGGTAGATTTCGAAGTTAAGTATACTAATTTCACCAACAAAAACTAAATTATTATTAGATATAAATCCACTTTAACAGTTTTATCCGTCTGCTTTTGACGAGTTTTTATTTCCTTTTTATAAAATAGATGGTTTTATCAGAATCATGTTCAGGCGATATTAAAAAAATATTTTTCCATACTCAACAACACGAAATTTTCTGGCACATTTTCAGATTAATTTTTAATAAAAAAAATATATATATATGAAACATGCTGACGTGATTTTTGAAAAGATTTATAAGCGACCTGTGTTTTTATTTTTCTTTCAATTAATTAAAACTTGATTAATAAACAATTATTTTCTCAGTAGGGCAATATTTTTCGTTTCTAACACAATCGGTTCGGGAAATTCTGTTCAAAATGCCCATTTCGACATCATTTTTTGAAATATATTCTACCTCTATCAAAAAATCGATCATTACTGTACATTATATAGTTTCTGAATAAGAGAATCTAGCAATTGGATGCGTTTGAGAGCAAAAATGGATTTAAAAATGAGTAAGAAAATAGACAGTTTGGATTTGAATACACCCTTACTTAGATGATTTCTTTTTTCAACCGCTATGTATTTTTAATTTGTTTTTGCTGTAAGAATTGGTCCTATCCAAAACTTGTCTATCTAGATGTTGTAGATAATATTAAGAAGATATATGATAAATTTATGTTGATTTTATATCTTTTGAATTGACGGAGTTATGAATTTTTTACTTCTTCAATCCCTCTTTTTGTTTTCGTTTTTAATTTTTTTTTTGCGGTACGAATTGATCCTATCAAAAACTTGTGAATATAAAAGTTGTAGATAATATTAAGGAGATTTATAATAAAATTAATTGGAATTGATATCTTGAGAATTGACGAAGTAAGGCATTTTTTTCTCCCAAAAACCCTATTTTTTGCGCCCCTTGAGCCTATTTTAAATTTTATCAAAAATCTGTGATGCATGAATTTTTGGCGCTACTTTTAGAAGTAATAAAAACTTTAAACTGGTTTGATATGTACAAAAATTAAGAAGTTATGGGGTTTTTTTCAGTTTTCACAAAACCCCTCCCTATTTCCATCCCCTTTGTCCGATTTTGCCCATTAACGAGCTTGACCGAGATTTTATGTCCCTTGATTTTATGTATCAGTTTGGAAGAGATTTGTGCAGAATTGCGGAAGTTATCGTGTCCAGAAGAAAGTGATAACACAATTGCTTCGGGAAACTCCGTTCAAAATGCCCACTTTGACATAATTTTTTGAAATATATTCTGCCTCTATCAAAAAATCTATCATTGCGGTACATTATATAGTTTCTGAATAAACGAATCTACCAATTAAATGCGTTTGAGAGCAAAAATGAATTTAAAAATGTGTCAGAAAATAAGCAGTTTGGATTTGAGTGCATCCTTAATGCAATGATTTTTCCAACACAATCCGCTTCGGGAAATTCGGTTCAAAATGCCTACTTTAACAGCATTTTTAAAAATATATTCTGCCTCTATCAAAACATCGACCCTTACGGTACATTATATAGTTTCTGAGTAAGAAAACGTACCAATTGGAAGCCTTTGAGAGCAAAAATGAATTGTAAAATGAGTCAGAAAATAGGCAGTTTGGATTTGAATACACCCTTACTTAGATGATTTTTTTCTTCAACCGCTATGTATTTTTAATTTGTTTTTGCTGTAAGAATTGGTCCTATCCAAAACTTGTCTATCTAGATGTTGTAGACAATATTAAGAAGATATATGATAAATTCATGGGGATTTTATATCTTTTGAATTGACGGAGTTATGGATTTTTTACTTCTTCAAACCCCCTTTTTGTTTTCGTTTTTAATTTTTTTTGCGGTACGAATTGCTCCTATCAAAAACATGTGAATATAAAAGTTGTACATAATATTATGGAGATTTATAATAAAATTAATTGGAATTGATATCTTGAGAATTGACGAAGTTATGAATTTTTTTCTCCCAAAAACCCTATTTTTTGCGCCCCTTGAGCCCATTTTTAATTTTATCAAAAATCTGTGATACATAAAATTTTGGCCCTATTTTTAGAAGTAATAAAAACTTTAAACTGATTTGATATGTACAAAAATTAAGAAGTTATGGGGGGTTTTCTGTTTTCACAAAACCCCTCCCTATTTCCATCCCCTTGGTCCGATTTTGCCCATTAACGAACTTGACCGAGATTTTATGCCCTTTGATTTCATGTATCAGTTTGGAAGAGATTGGTGCAGAATTACGAAAGTTATCGTGTCCAGAAGAAAGTGATATATATATATAGATAGATAGATAGATAGATAGATAGATAGATAGATAGATAGATAAAGTTTTTTACTGAGGGTGGTTTTGGGTTCTAGGAGTCATGATCGGTGTAGATCTGCAAAAATTTTTCAGAAATTCCAACATAGGAACGATCCCAATAGGTAGTATTTCATACGAAATCTACCTAAAATTAATTTAGGTGGTATTTGGTGTGAAATGTTTATATGTATTCATTCCTGTCCTATTTATCTTTTTTATTATTTTGTAATTTGCTGCATTTTCCCTTTGCACGTGAAAATCTTACAAATTAAAATGAACTCTTTGGGAGAAATTGTTATTCCTTTTTTTTTTTTTTTTTTTTTTTTGGCAACAATAAAGTTTATAAAGTTTAATAGAATAATGTCAGTTTATTCTGTATGAAAATAACGAACTTTTTCCTTTATAATCAAAATAGTTGAATACATAAATAAAGATATTATTCTATATAGTATATAAATACTATTTTCATTTCTGCGTTTAAATCAATCTATATGCAAATATCTATACAAAGGCATTCATTAATTCATTCCTTTTAACTTTGATTTGACTTTAAAAACCATACATACTTTCACATTTATGATATTTTTAGATGAGATATAGTTGCTACGCAACGGTTAAAAGAAAAAAAAAAGGAAATATAAGTAAATTCATAAAATAAAATGTTTTATATTATTCGAACACATGTATAAAATTCCATCATAAGTTATACACCTAATTTAAAAGCTCTGACAAATGTTTTGACAAAATTGCAAACTAATAGGAATAATTTACTATTCTTATTTAAAAATTTCAGAATCAAAAATTTACCATTTAAATCCATTTTTTATATGAGCCATTTCTTTCAACAAATGAAAATTTGAAAATCGTCTGACTTGCCATTGAAAAGCATTACAGAGCAAAATAAAATGTTCTATATTTCCCGAACGAATGAACCAAATTTAACCAAAAACCATACAGCTAAGTCCGAGTACCTCATCAACATGCCACATTAATTTCAAGCCGATCGGATGCTTTTTGCGGCAGTTATCGCGGAACAGACGGACAGACAGACAGACAGACAGACAGACAGACAGACAAACGGAAATCAAAACTTTTCGTGTCTCCACAGTAAGCCTTCACTGACGTTTCGGCAATTATGTCAATATATTTGCGAGATTTTTTTAATTAGGTTTATAATATTGGGGGAATTTTATGCATGTTTTCCAATAGTATAAAGGATTTTGTTTTATCAAATTGACATAATGCATATTTCATTTTTTTTCCTTTTCATTCTCTGTTGCCTAGCAACGTATTTGGTCCTAATAATATTAATATAATTGCGTGTATAATGTTTGGGTAAAGCCAACGTCAAAACAGATGAATTAATGCATTTGTATCTTTGCATATAGAAGGATTTTAGCCCAGAAATAAAAATAGGCAATATTTCATTTATTTAATTTATTTTATTGAAATATTTTGCTTAAAAATACAAAAGTTTATTATTTTCATAGAGAATAACGTAACATTTTCCCATAACATTTACCAATATTTCTTTAATTGTTGCTAAGAAAATCAAAACCCGGAATAATATTTTCTTTTAAACAATTTTCAATTGAAATGTTTTGTCGTGAAACAGGAAAATGAAAAATAAAATTAAGAATAGAAAAATTAATATGGCGGCATATTAAAAATAAAAAGAAAACTCTCGAGTATTTCTTAATATAACAAGATGAAAAGTTTTGAGTAAGTATGCATAGCAGGTGAATTAGACGTCATTTATCGAAAACAAAGATGCTGGAATAAAAAGATCTTGGGTAAAATAAAATTAACTATAATTCACGGAGGAAAGAGATAGATGGAGATGCAGTATGCCGTAAAAACAGTTTGCAATACAATGTGCGTTATCGCTCAGATTTAAATGCCCTCATTCGGCCCAAACAAAAGAAGCACGTGGAACAGGGACCAAATTCTTTGACTTCATCCGTTTTTTTTTTTTTTTTTTTTTTTAAGCATGTTGTTGTGTTGTGCCGAATGTAGCGGATTTTAGGGTTACATTTTGGCGTCACTTCAAGATTTATTGTCTGTGTACGGTTAACATGAATATTTTATTTTAAATTTAAATTTTATTAATTTATAAAATAACTTATGCTTATTCTTATAAATCACAGCGTAAAATAAGTCTAAGATATACTATAACCATCCGCACAATCAATAAAAAATTACGAATGTAAATTTAAATAGACTACGGGGGGTTCAGGGGGGCTCTGCCCCCCTGAAGAAATGCAATTTTTGATTTAAAAAGTTACCAGAATAAGTAGCTCATCAGAATTTCAGAACATCAATGTACAACCACTTGTTTAACACTTTTAATTTCTGAAACTTTACGAAGTATCTTGTATGCTCATAAATATTTATGTAATTTGAAAACTTTAAAAAGCGATTTGTAGGAAGTTGAATATTATGCACTGAGTGTTAAAAACAATGACTTGCAAAGATGACGTTGAGGCTCCTGATCTGCAGATTTACTGGTTGCCGAAACGTCAGTGAAGGCTTACTGTGGAGACACGAAAAGTTTTGGTTTCTGTTAGTCTGTCTGTCTGTTCCGCGATAACTGCCGCAAAAAGCATCCGATCGGCTTGAAATTCACTGGGCATGGTCATGAGGTACCTGGACTTAGCTATATAGTTTTTGGTTAAATTTGGTTCATTCGTTCGGGAAATATGGAACATTTTATTTTGCTCTATAATGCTTTTCAATGGCAAGTCAGACGATTTTCAGATTTTCATTTGTTGAAAGAAATGGCTCATATGAAAAATGGATTTAAATGGTAAATTTTTGATGCTGAAATTTTTAAATAACATTGTTAAATTATTCCAATAAATTATGTCAATATATTTGCGAGATTTTTTTAATTAGGTTTATAATATTGGGGGGAATTTTATGCATGTTTTCCAATAATATAAAGGATTTTGTTTTATCAAATTGACATAATGCATATTTCATTTTTTTCCTTTTCTTTCTCTGTTGCCTAGCAACGTATTTGGTCCTAATAATATTAGTATAATTGCGTGTATAATGCTTGAGTAAAGCCAACGTCAAAAGAGATGAATTAATGCATTTGTATCTTTGCATATAGAAGGATTTTAGCCCAGAAATAAAAATAGGCAATATTTCATTTATTTTATTGAAATATTTTGCTTAAAAATACAAAAGTTCATTATTTTCATAGAGAATAATGTAATATTTTCCCATAACATTTACCAATATTTCTTTAATTGTTGCCAAGAAAATCAAAACCCGGAATAATCTTTTCTTTTAAACAATTTTCAATTGAAATGTTTTGTCGTGAAACAGGAAAATGAAAAAAAAATTAAGAATAGAAAAATTAATATGGCGGCATATTAAAAATAAAAAGAAAACTCTCGAGTATTTCTTAATATAACAAGATGAAAAGTTTTGAGTAAGTACGCATAGCAGGTGAATTAGACGTCATTTATCGAAAACAAAGATGCTGGAATAAAAAGATCTTGGGTAAAATAAAATTAACTATTATTCACGGAGGAAAGAGATAGATGGAGATGCAATATGCCGTAAAAACAGTTTGCAATACGATGTGCGTTATCGCTCAGATTTAAATGCCCTCATTCGGCCCAAACAAAACAAGCACGTGGAGCAGGGACCAAATTGACTTCATCCGTTTTTTTTTTTTTTTTTTTTTTTTTTTTTTTTTTTTTTTAAGCACGTCGTTGTGTTGTGCCGAATGTAGCGGATTGGTTACATTTTTGGCGTCACTTCAAGATTTATTGTCTGTGTACGGTTAACATGAATATTTTATTTTAAATTTAAATTTTATTAATTTATAAAAAAACTTATGCTTATCCTTATAAATCACAGCGTAAAAAAATCTAAGATATACTATAACCATCCGCACAATCAATAAAAAATTACGAATGTAAATTTAAATAGACTACGGGGGGTTCAGGGGGGCTCTGCCCCCCTGAAGAAATGCAATTTTTGATTTAAAAAGTTACCAGAATAAGTAGCTCATCAGAATTTCAGAACATCAATGTACAACCACTTGTTTAACACTTTTAATTTCTGAAACTTTACGAAGTATCTTGTATGCTCATAAATATTTATGTAATTTGAAAACTTTAAAAAGCGATTTGTAGGCAGTTGAATATTATGCAATGAGTGCTAAAAAACAATGACTTGCACAGATGACGTTGAGGCTCCTGATCTGCAGATTTACTAGTTGCCGAAACGTCAGTGAAGGCTTACTGTGGAGACACGAAAAGTTTTGGTTTCCGTTAGTCTGTCTGTCTGTTAGTCTGTCTGTCTGTTCCGCGATAACTGCCGTAAAAAGCATCCGATTATCTTAAAATTAAGGATGCATGTTGGAGAAATCCCCGGATTTAGCTGTATAGTTTTTGGTTAAATTTGGTTCATTCGTTCGGAATATATAGAACATTTTATTTTGCGACTTAATGCTTTCCTATAGCAATTCAGACGATTTCTCCTTTTTTATTTGTTGAAAGAAAATGTCTCATATGATTGAAAGATTTAAATGATAAATTATGGATGATGGAATTTCCTAATTAGAACCATACATTATTCATATTAGTTTGAAATGTTGTGTATACATTTGTCAGAGTTTTTAAATTCGGTGTATAACTTTTATGGAGGGATTTTATATATGTTTTTCAATAATGTAAAATATTTTTTTAATATAAATTTTCTTTTTAAGCACATATTTAATTGTTTTTATTATCTTTTAACTGCTACCTAGCAGCGAACTACTCCTAAAAATATCGTAAATGTGAAAGTATGTGTAATTGTTTGAAGTTAAATCAAAGTCAAAAGGGACGAATTGATGCCTTTGTGTCTTTACATATAGATGGAATTTACCACAGAAATAAAGAAAGACTATGTTCTATTTGTTTTGTTCAAATATTTTTCTTTTAAATTAAAAAGTTCATTATTTTCATAAGGAATAAATCGACACTTTGCTATGAAATTTAACAATCATTTCTTTTTTTTTTTTTTTTTTTTTTTTTTTTTTTTTTTTTTTTTTGCCGTTGCCACGAAAATTCAATCCCGAAATAAAAATTTATCCTAAACAGTTAATTTTGATTTGAAAGATTTTTATGTGCGAGAGGAAAATGAAATAAAAAATAGACATGAATACGCCTTCATATTAGAAATAAAGTGAAAATACGAAAAGAAGGTGAATTTGATCTCATATATCAAAAATAAAACGAATACGCTTTGAGGTGGAAATAAAAGGGGCTTGTGTTCTGATATTAATTCTTATTATTAAAAAAAAAATTACTAATATCTCATGGTTTATCGTCTGCACACAGCTAACAGAAATGTTAATTCTTAATCGAAAATTCCAATGAGGAAAAAAAACTTTTGAAGAGCAAATATATAGTAAATATCAAAATTATGCACCGCAAAATTATCGCTGTCGAAAAGGACGTCATTGTATCGGGAGATAAATATATTTTCATCCTTAAAAACCAAGCATTAACTAGATTGCCTGAAAAAATGTTTTTTGACGGGTGTTACTTCTTAATGCCGCCTCATTTCAGAAAATATGAATGAAAATTATTTTATTTTTGAAGGAAATTACATTTTCATTCATAAAACCTAAACGTTTAATATAATTGCGTCAATGTAAATCATTTTCTGTGTTACCAGTATTGAAAAATAAGGCTCGGAAGTGTAAAAAGAAATCTAAGATTTGCGCTAACCAATAAAATCCAATCAATAAAAAGTTACGTATGTAAATTAATAAGACCACGGGGGGTTCAGGGGGGTGGAGCCCCCCTGAAGAAATCTACTTTATTATTTAAAAAATATACCAGAATTAACAGCTCATGAAAATTTCGAAATATCCTTCCATAACGTTTTTAATTTAATGCTTCTAATGTCTGAAAACTTCGTATTTTTTATTCTTATAAATAATAACATAATTGGAAAACTTTAAATTGCGGTTTGCAGGAAACTGAATATTACCAAAGTGAGTCTAAAAACAATGACTTGCAGAGCTGACGTTGAGGCTCCTGATCTGCAGATTTACTAGTTGCCGAAACGTCAGTGAAGGCTTACTGTGGAGACACGAAAAGTTTTGGTTTCTGTTAGTCTGTCTGTCTGTTCCGCGATAACTGCCGTAAAAAGCATCCGATTATCTTAAAATTAAGGATGCATGTTGGTGAAATCCCCGGATTTAGCTGTATAGTTTTTGGTTAAATTTGATTCATTCCTTCGGAATATATAGAACATTTTATTTTGCGACTTAATGCTTTCCTATAGCAATTCAGACGATTTTTCCATTTTTATTTGTTGAAAAGAAATGGCTCATATGATTGAAGGATTTAAATGCTAAATTAAGGATAATGAAATTTCCTAATTCGAACCATACATTATTCATATTAGTTTGAAATTTTGTGTATACATTTGTCAGAGTTTTTAAATTCGGTGTATAACTTTTATGGAGGGATTTTATATATGTGTTTCAATAATATAAAATATTTTTTTTAAATATAAATTTTCTTTTTAAGCACATATTTAATTGTTTTTATTATCCTTTAACTGTTACCTAGCAACAAACTACACCTAAAAATATCGTAAATGTGAAAGTATGTGTAATTGTTTGAAGTTAAATCAAAGTCAAAAGGGACGAATTGATGCCTTTGTGTCTTTACATATAGATGGAATTTACCACAGAAATAAAGAAAGACTATGTTCTATTTGTTTTGTTCAAATATTTTTCTTTTAAATTAAAAAGTTCATTATTTTCATAAGGAATAAATCGACATTTTGGTATGAAATTTAACAATCATTTTTTTTTGCCGTTGCCACGAAAATTTAATCCCGGAATAAAAATTTATCCTAAACATTTAATTTTGATTTGAAAGATTTTTATGTGCCAGAGGAAAATGAAATAAAAAATAGACATGAATACGCCTTCATATTAGAAATAAAGTGAAAATACGAAAAGAAGGTGAATTTGATCTCATATATCAAAAATAAAACGAATACGCTTTGAGTTTGAAATAAAAGGGGCTTGTGTTATGATATTAATTCTTATTATTAAAAAAAATGTTACTAATATCTCATGGTTTATCGTCTGCACACAGCTAACAGAAATGTTAATTCTTAATCGAAAATTCCAATGAGAAAAAAAAAAAATTGAAAAGCAAATATATAGTAAATATCAAAATTATGCACCGCAAAATTATCGCTGTCGAAAATGACGTCATTGTATCGGGAAATAAATATTTTCATCCTTAAAAACCAAGCATTAACTAGATTGCCGGAAAAAATGTTTTTTGACGGGTGTTACTTCTTAATGCCGCCTCATTTCAGAAAAGATGAATGAAAATTATTTTATTTTTAAAGGAAATTACATTTTCATTCATAAAACCTAAACGTTTAATATAATTGCGTCAATGTAAATCATTTTCTGTGTTACCAGTATTGAAAAATAAGGCTCGGAAGTGTAAAAAGAAATCTAAGATTTGCGCTAACCATTAGCGCAATCAATAAAAAGTTACGTATGTAAATTAATAAGACCACGGGGGGTTCAGGGGGGCCCCGCCCCCCTGAAGAAATCTGCTTTATTATATAAAAAATATACCAGAATTAACAGCTCATGAAAATTTCGAAATATCCTTCCATAACGTTTTTAATTGCTTCTAATGTCTGAAAACTTCGTATTTTTTATTCTTATAAATAATTACATAATTTGAAAACTTTAAATTGCGGTTTGCAGGAAACTGAATATTACCAAAGTGTGTCTAAAAACAATGACTTGCAGAGCTGACGTTGAGGCTCCTGATCTGCAGATTTACTAGTTGCCGAAACGTCAGTAAAGGCTTACTGTGGAGACACGAAAAGTTTTGGTTTCTGTTAGTCTGTCTGTCTGTTCCGCGATAACTGCCGCAAAAAGCATCCGATCGGCTTGAAATTCACTGGGCATGTTGATGAGGTACCCGGACTTAGCTGTATAGTTTTTGGTTAAATTTGGTTCATTCGTTCGGGAAATATGGAACATTTTATTTTGCTCTATAATGCTTTTCAATGGCAAGTCAGACGATTTTCAGATTTTCATTTGTTGAAAGAAATGGCTCATATGAAAAATGGATTTAAATGGTAAATTTTTGATGCTGAAATTTTTAAATAACATTATTAAATTATTCCAATAAATTATGTCAATATATTTGCGAGATTTTTTAAATTAGGTTTATAATATTGGGGGGAATTTTATGCATGTTTTGCAATAATATAAAGGATTTTGTTTTATCAATTTGACATAATGCATATTTCATTTTATTTGCCTAGCAACATATTTGGTCCTAATAATATTAGTATAATTACGTGTATAATGCTTGAGTAAAGCCAACGTCAAAACAGATGAATTAATGCATTTGTATCTTTGCATATAGAAGGATTTTAGCCCAGAAATAAAAATAGACAATATTTCTTTTATTTTATTTATTTTATTGAAATATTTTGCTTAAAAATACAAAAGTTCATTATTTTCATAGAGAATAACGTAACATTTTCCCATAACATTTACCAATATTTCTTTAATTGTTGCCAAGAAAATGAAAACCCGGAATAATATATTCTTTTAAACAATTTTCAATTGAAATGTTTTGTCGTGAAACAGGAAAATGAAAAATAAAATTAAGAATCGGAAAATTAATATGGCGGCATATTGGAAATAAAAGGAAAACTCTCGAGTATTTCTTAATATAACAAGATGAAAAGTTTTGAGTAAGTACGCATAGCAGGTGAATTAGACGTCATTTATCGAAAACAAAGATGCTGGAATAAAAAGATCTTGGGTAAAATAAAATTAACTATTATTCACGGAGGAAAGAGATAGATGGAGATGCAGTATGCCGTAAAAACAGTTTGCAATACGATGTGCGTTATCGCTCAGATTTAAATGCCCTCATTCGGCCCAAACAAAACAAGCACGTGGAGCAGGGACCAAATTGACTTCATCCGTTTTTTTTTTTTTTTTTTTTTTTTTTTTTCTTTAAGCACGTCGTCGTGTTGTGCCAAATGTAGCTGATTTTAGGGTTACATTTTTGGCGTCACTTCAAGATTTATTGTCTGTGTACGGTTAACATGAATATTTTATTTAAAATTTAAATTTTATTAATTTATAAAAAAAAAACGTATGCTTATCCTTATAAATCACAGCGTAAAAAAAAATCTAAGATATACTATAACCATCTGCACAATCAATAAAAAATTACAAATGTAAATTTAAATAGACTAGGGTTCAGGGGGGCAGAGCCCCCCTGAAGAAATGCAATTTTTGATTTAAAAAGTTACCAGAATAAGTAGCTCATCAGAATTTCAGAACATCAATGTACAATCACTTGTTTAACACTTTTAATTTCTGAAACTTTACGAAGTATCTTGTATGCTCATAAATATTTATGTAATTTGAAAACTTTAAAAAGCGATTAGTAGGAAGTTGAATATTATGCAATGAGTGTTAAAAAACAATGACTTGCAAATATGACGTTGAGGCTCCTGATCTGCAGATTTACTAGTTAATAATAATCTTAAAACAGTATTTTAAATACATTTAAAATATTTGCCGAAACGTCAGTGAAGGCTTACTGTGGAGACCCGAAAAGTTTTGATTTCCGTTTGTCTGTTCCGCGATAACTGCCGCAAAAAGCACCCGATCAGCATGAAATTAATTGGGCATATTCGTGAGATACCCGGACGTAGCTGTATAGTTTTTGCTTAAATTTGGTTCATTCGTTCGGAAAATATGGAAGATTTTATTTTTCTTTATAATGCTTTTCTACGGCAAGTCAGACGATTTTCAAATTTCGATTAGTTGAAAGAAAATGGCACGTTTGATTAATGGATTTAAATGTCAAATTATGGATACTAAAATTCCAAATAAGGGTTTTAAATTATTCCTATTATATTGAAGTTGTATCAATATATCTATCAGATTTTTTTATTTACGTGTATAATGTTTTGAGGACATTTATACATGTATTCCAATAATATAAAGAATTTTTAAATTAATTTTCTTGTTTTACATGATACATATTTCTTTTTTTTTTTCCTTTTCTTCGTTGCCTAGCGACTGTTATTCGTAGCATATCATTGCGTCAAATATGAATGAAGTTAGTAAATTACGTTAATTTTGTTGCAGGTACTATTAAAAGGCTATCACAAAAAATATTTTATCGCGCCAAATCGATGCAATTTATGCAATTAACAGTGGACACGATAATGAATTATTTTCCAGTAGATTTATAGACCTCCAGATATGCCTATTTTGGGGGGCTTTTAATATGTTATTGCTATCGCATGGATTAGGATGTTTAAACTAATGTTTAACCATGCTATAAGTGAAAAAAAAGTACAGTTAAAGGCAGGTAAATCCTTTTTAACACTTTCCAACATGGATGAAAAGTATTTATGACTTCAGTTTTTCTATCTGTCGCCTGCCGTGTTTCTCTACGTGCTCCAACTCGCGTAAATATAGTCGGGATTACATGTAATTGATATACGTTATTGAGGTTTGCCAAAGTATGTTTGGTATTAAAAATGAAGAGTGTAGCATTCATAGCTTAATTACAGCGGCACTCAAAACTATTCCGTTACATTATAGTCTTTGGGAAAAATCGTCTGCGGTGTATTTTAATAATGTTACACAATTTTAAACGTAATGAAATTTATATACTTTATTAAGGTGCACTAGAACCTGGTTACTATAAAATATGTTATGTGTAGCACTTACAGCATGCGTACAGGGAACTCAAAAGTATTCATAATATTACAATCTTTGAAGACAATCCTTTTGTGGCGTTTTTTAATGATGTTACTCTGTTACAAAATAATAAAATTGATATGTATTTTTGAAACATTTTTGTAGTATATGGGGTGCAAAGCATATGTTTTTTTCAGGGTCACACAAAAGTGGTCGATTAAAATGTGGTCTACGGGGGAAAAAAAAAACCTCTTCACAGCTTATTTTAACACATTAGCGACGGGAAACGAGAATTCTCGTTTTTATTCAGAATACATCATTGGCTAAGGGAATGACTTCTACCTTACAGAAACGACATTTATATTGTATTGTCCATATTTTTTATAGATTGTAAGACATTATATATTACATCCGTACATTGAAAGATATTTACTGCTGCATAAACATGAAAAACATATCTCAGAAACCAATTTCCGAGACACTTTCAGTAGAGGGAGGAGCTTCTACTGTTTTTAAACCCAGATTTAATTAAATTGCCTGTCGTCAGTGTGTTAATTGTGTTGCACTAATTCAAACATTATGAAATTAAATTACATTACTGTGGTTGACTACAAGAAGCTTGAATATGATTTGTATCGTATTTATCGTTCATTTATAGGGTCACATAAAAAATTTCGGATACAGTTCTGGTCTATTAGGGATGATTGCTGAAGAGCATTTTCGATTATGGTGTGCGTTTTAACGTTAAGTAAATTTGTGCTTAATAAGTAGTGCTTAAATATTGTATAGACCATGTACAGGGATACACAAATGAATTCGTAAGTATAAATGAAAATGAGCGCGAATTGCTTCAGTGTTTTTTTTTTTTTTTTTTTTTTTTTTTTGAGTTATGTATTTCTCAGCCCAATTATATTTAGTATATACTAACAAATGTTTGCAGAATTTAAATAGAACCATATACAGGACTCCTCAGAAACTGGATATATGGTGCACACTATGCATACTATTCCCCGGAAATGTGATATGAGCAGTTTTAAGAGGGGGTTTTGTCTGCATTAAATTTAAATGTTATAGACGACGCGTAAAAATCTTCACGTAATATACAGGGCTGTAGAAAAGAATTCATGTACGTTTCCGTCTATTGGTAGAATTTACTAAAGGACATTAACACAATTAATTGATTATTACAAATGTAAATTAAATTACACTACGAAGGGGTTCAGGGGGGGCAGAGCCCCCCTGAAGAAATCTACTTTATTATCTAAAAATTACCAGAATAAGTAGCTCATGAGACATTAGAAGCATTAAATTAAACACGTTGTTATGTAATGATATTCTGAAATTCTCACGAGCTACTTATTCTAGTAATTTTTATATAATAAAGCAAATTTCTTCAGGGGGGTGCCCCCCCTGAACCCCCCGTTGTGTAATTTATTTTGCATTTGTAATTTTCTATTGATTGAGTTAATGATTATCCTGTATCTTAGATTCATTTTTACACTGCGATTTATAAGTATAAGCAACAATTTGGTCAAGCATTTTACGTTATCCTAATATTCATACAGCAGTATTTACTTGCCTGCTAACCACAAACATCTGTATCTAATGGATAAAGAACTTTTGGAAATGTAAACTGAGACATCTAATTTAGAAATCTAATAATAATTTTGATTACCATTCTGCAATATTTATATCTAAGATCTAATCTAAATATCTAAAAATGTACTCGATAGCATTAACTTACTAAAATCACCGTAAAGTAGGGGGAGTTCTAAACCTAACGGTTAATAATTCATCATCGTGTCCACTTCCAATTGACTAAATAGATAAACGTGATATGGCACCGTTAAGTATTTTTTGTGATAGCCTTTTAATAGTATCCACATTTAATTTAAAATCGTGATGTTACAAACACCGTTGAAATTTGATGCACACCTGTGTTCAGGTCAAATTACGAAAGGTTAACTAACCTTTTATTTCCCTTAGCCGGGCATTTTGTTTCATTTTTCGTAATAGGGATTATTTTAATAATTTATTTTACACTCTACAAGCTGTTACACGGGACGTTGTTCACGTAGCATTAAAATAGAGACAAATGCATTAAATAAAACATTTCACTCACCACCAGACATGGCAAGTCTCAGGCTTTTTGCACAACACTATTACCTTACAGAAAATGTTGTTCTTTTAAATCGCGCAAATGTTTCAATTAAATAAAGTAACATTTTTTGTATTAAAATACTGGTATCCAGAACGCCGGAGGCTTGGCAGCTCTGCTCCTCTTAATAGAAACATATATAGTTAACCAACACTTTATCACATTTTATAGGAAACAATACGGAATTTCTTATTTGTATGGCCTTACATATACTCAGTCATAAAAATGTAAAATTTTGTGCCAATTAATATACGCAATTGCGAAAATGAAATCGCAACCAATGAGAAAAGGAAGGCAAAGTAAAATCGTGTAAATCGAGGAATCTTTCTTCGTAGTGTGGGAAAATACCACTACAAAAAAATCCCTGCCGGCCCGGCCTACAGGCAGAGGTAGATTTCGAAGTTAAGTATACTAATTTCACCAACAAAAACTAGATTATTATTAGATATAAATCCACTTTAACAGTTTTATCCGTCTGCTTTTGACGAGTTTTTATTTCCTTTTTATAAAATAGATGGTTTTATCAGAATCATGTTCAGGCGATATTAAAAAAATATTTTTCCATACTCAACAACACGAAATTTTCTGGCACATTTTCAGATTAATTTTTAATAAAAAAAAATATATATATATGAAACATGCTGACGTGATATTTGAAAAGATTTATAAGCGACCTGTGTTTTTATTTTTCTTTCAATTAATTAAAACTTGATTAATAAACAATTATTTTCTCAGTAGGGCAATATTTTTCGTTTCTAACACAATCGGTTCGGGAAATTCTGTTCAAAATGCCCATTTCGACATCATTTTTTGAAATATATTCTACCTCTATCAAAAAATCGATCATTACTGTACATTATATAGTTTCTGAATAAGAGAATCTAGCAATTGGATGCGTTTGAGAGCAAAAATGGATTTAAAAATGAGTAAGAAAATAGACAGTTTGGATTTGAATACACCCTTACTTAGATGATTTCTTTTTTCAACCGCTATGCATTTTTAATTTGTTTTTGCTGTAAGAATTGGTCCTATCCAAAACTTGTCTATCTAGATGTTGTAGATAATATTAAGAATATATATGATAAATTTATGTTGATTTTATATCTTTTGAATTGACGGAGTTATGAATTTTTTACTTCTTCAATCCCTCTTTTTGTTTTCGTTTTTAATTTTTTTTTGCGGTACGAATTGATCCTATCAAAAACTTGTGAATATAAAAGTTGTAGATAATATTAAGGAGATTTATAATAAAATTAATTGGAATTGATATCTTGAGAATTGACGAAGTAAGGCATTTTTTTCTCCCAAAAACCCTATTTTTTGCGCCCCTTGAGCCTATTTTAAATTTTATCAAAAATCTGTGATGCATGAATTTTTGGCGCTATTTTTAGAAGTAATAAAAACTTTAAACTGGTTTGATATGTACAAAAATTAAGAAGTTATGGGGTTTTTTTCGGTTTTCACAAAACCCCTCCCTATTTCCATCCCCTTTGTCCGATTTTGCCCATTAACGAGCTTGACCGAGATTTTATGTCCCTTGATTTTATGTATCAGTTTGGAAGAGATTTGTGCAGAATTGCGGAAGTTAATTTCTGAAACTTTACGAAGTATCTTGTATGCTCATAAATATTTATGTAATTTGAAAACTTTAAAAAGCGATTTGTAGGAAATTGAATATTATGCAATGAGTGTTAAAAAACAATGACTTGCAAATATGACGTTGAGGCTCCTGATCTGCAGATTTACTAGTTGCCGAAACGTCAGTGAAGGCTTACTGTGGAGACACGAAAAGTTTTGATTTCCATTTGTCTGTCTGTCCGTCTGTTCCGCGATAACTGCCGCAAAAAGCACCCGATCAGCTTGAAATTAATTGGGCATATTCGTGAGATACCCGGACGTAGCTGTATAGTTTTTGGTTAAATTTGGTTCATTCGTTCGGAAAATATGGAAGATTTTATTTTTCTTTATAATGCTTTTCTACGGCAAGTCAGACGATTTTCAAATTTCCATTTGTTGAAAGAAAATGGCACGTCTGATTAATGGATTTAAATGTCAAATTATGGATACTAAAATTCCAAATAAGGGTTTTAAATTATTCCTATTATATTGAAATTTTATCAATATATCTATCAGATTTTTTTATTTACGTGTATAATGTTTTGAGGACATTTATACATGTATTCCAATAATATAAAGAATTTTTAAATTAATTTTCTTGTTTTACATGATACGTATTTCTTTTTTTTTCCTTTTCTTCGTTGCCTAGCGACTGTTATTCGTAGCCTATCATTGCGTCAAACATGAATGAAGTTAGTAAATTACGTTAATTTTGTTGCAGGTACTATTAAAAGGCTATCACACAAAATATTTTATCGCGCCAAATCGATGCAATTTATGCAATTAACAGTGGCCACGATAATGAATTATTTTCCTGTAGATTTATAGATCTCCAGATATGCATATTTTGGGGGGCTTTTAATATCTTATTGCTATCGCATGGATTAGGATGTTTAAACTAATGTTTAACCATGCTATAAGTGAAAAAAAGTACAGTTAAAGGCATGTAAATCCTTTTTAACACTTTCCAACATGGATGAAAAGTATTTATGACTTCAGTTTTTCTATCTGTCGCCTGCCGTGTTTCTCTACGTGCTCTAACTCGTGTAAATATAGTCGGCATTACATGTAATTGATATACGTTATTGAGGTTTGCCAAAGTATGTTTGATATTAAAAATGAAGAGTGTAGCATTCATAGCTTAATTACAGGGGCACTCAAAACTATTCCGTTACATTATAGTCTTTGGGAAAAATCGTCTGCGGTGTATTTTAATAATGTTACACAATTTTAAACGTAATGAAATTTATATACTTTATTAAGGTGCACTAGAACCTGGTTACTATAAAATATGTTATGTGTAGCACTTACAGCATGCGTACAGGGAACTCAAAAGTATTCATAATATTACAATCTTTGAAGAAAATCCTTTTGTGGCGTTTTTTAATGATGTTACTCTGTTACAAAATAATAAAATTGATATGTATTTTTGAAACATTTTTGTAGTATATGGGGTGCAAAGCATATGTTTTTTTCAGGGTCACACAAAAGTGGTCGATTAAAATGTGGTCTACGGGGGAAAAAAAAACCTCTTCACAGCTTATTTTAACACATTAGCGACGGGAAACGAGAATTCTCGTTTTTATTCAGAATACATCATTGGCTAAGGGAATGACTTCTACCTTACAGAAACGACATTTATATTGTATTGTCCATATTTTTTATAGATTGTAAGACATTATATATTACATCCGTACATTGAAAGATATTTACTGCTGCATAAACATGAAAAACATATCTCAGAAACCAATTTCCGAGACACTTTCAGTAGAGGGAGGAGCTTCTACTGTTTTTAAACCCAGATTTAATTAAATTGCCTGTCGTCAGTGTGTTAATTGTGTTGCACTAATTCAAACATTATGAAATTAAATTACATTACTGTGGTTGACTACAAGAAGCTTGAATATGATTTGTATCGTATTTATCGTTCATTTATAGGGTCACATAAAAAATTTCGGATACAGTTCTGGTCTATTAGGGATGATTGCTGAAGAGCATTTTCGATTATGGTGTGCGTTTTAACGTTAAGTAAATTTGTGCTTAATAAGTAGTGCTTAAATATTGTATAGACCATGTACAGGGATACACAAATGAATTCGTAAGTATAAATGAAAATGAGCGCGAATTGCTTCAGTGTTTTTTTTTTTTTTTTTTTTTTTGAGTTATGTATTTCTCAGCCCAATTATATTTAGTATATACTAACAAATGTTTGCAGAATTTAAATAGAACCATATACAGGACTCCTCAGAAACTGGATATATGGTGCACACTATGCATACTATTCCCCGGAAATGTGATATGAGCAGTTTTAAGAGGGGGTTTTGTCTGCATTAAATTTAAATGTTATAGACGACGCGTAAAAATCTTCACGTAATATACAGGGCTGTAGAAAAGAATTCATGTACGTTTCCGTCTATTGGTAGAATTTACTAAAGGACATTAACACAATTAATTGATTATTACAAATGTAAATTAAATTACACTACGAAGGGGTTCAGGGGGGGCAGAGCCCCCCTGAAGAAATCTACTTTATTATCTAAAAATTACCAGAATAAGTAGCTCATGAGACATTAGAAGCGTTAAATTAAACACGTTGTTATGTAATGATATTCTGAAATTCTCACGAGCTACTTATTCTAGTAATTTTTATATAATAAAGCAAATTTCTTCAGGGGGGTGCCCCCCCTGAACCCCCCGTTGTGTAATTTATTTTGCATTTGTAATTTTCTATTGATTGAGTTAATGATTATCCTGTATCTTAGATTCATTTTTACACTGCGATTTATAAGTATAAGCAACAATTTGGTCAAGCATTTTACGTTATCCTAATATTCATACAGCAGTATTTACTTGCCTGCTAACCACAAACATCTGTATCTAATGGATAAAGAACTTTTGGAAATGTAAACTGAGACATCTAATTTAGAAATCTAATAATAATTTTGATTACCATTCTGCAATATTTATATCTAAGATCTAATCTAAATATCTAAAAATGTACTCGATAGCATTAACTTACTAAAATCACCGTAAAGTAGGGGGAGTTCTAAACCTAACGGTTAATAATTCATCATCGTGTCCACTTCCAATTGACTAAATAGATAAACGTGATATGGCACCGTTAAGTATTTTTTGTGATAGCCTTTTAATAGTATCCACATTTAATTTAAAATCGTGATGTTACAAACACCGTTGAAATTTGATGCACACCTGTGTTCAGGTCAAATTACGAAAGGTTAACTAACCTTTTATTTCCCTTAGCCGGGCATTTTGTTTCATTTTTCGTAATAGGGATTATTTTAATAATTTATTTTACACTCTACAAGCTGTTACACGGGACGTTGTTCACGTAGCATTAAAATAGAGACAAATGTATTAAATAAAACATTTCACTCACCACCAGACATGGCAAGTCTCAGGCTTTTTGCACAACACTATTACCTTACAGAAAATGTTGTTCTTTTAAATCGCGCAAATGTTTCAATTAAATAAAGTAACATTTTTTGTATTAAAATACTGGTATCCAGAACGCCGGAGGCTTGGCAGCTCTGCTCCTCTTAATAGAAACATATATAGTTAACCAACACTTTATCACATTTTATAGGAAACAATACGGAATTTCTTATTTGTATGGCCTTACATATACTCAGTCATAAAAATGTAAAATTTTGTGCCAATTAATATACGCAATTGCGAAAATGAAATCGCAACCAATGAGAAAAGGAAGGCAAAGTAAAATCGTGTAAATCGAGGAATCTTTCTTCGTAGTGTGGGAAAATACCACTACAAAAAAATCCCTGCCGGCCCGGCCTACAGGCAGAGGTAGATTTCGAAGTTAAGTATACTAATTTCACCAACAAAAACTAGATTATTATTAGATATAAATCCACTTTAACAGTTTTATCCGTCTGCTTTTGACGAGTTTTTATTTCCTTTTTATAAAATAGATGGTTTTATCAGAATCATGTTCAGGCGATATTAAAAAAATATTTTTCCATACTCAACAACACGAAATTTTCTGGCACATTTTCAGATTAATTTTTAATAAAAAAAAAAATATATATATGAAACATGCTGACGTGATTTTTGAAAAGATTTATAAGCGACCTGTGTTTTTATTTTTCTTTCAATTAATTAAAACTTGATTAATAAACAATTATTTTCTCAGTAGGGCAATATTTTTCGTTTCTAACACAATCGGTTCGGGAAATTCTGTTCAAAATGCCCATTTCGACATCATTTTTTGAAATATATTCTACCTCTATCAAAAAATCGATCATTACTGTACATTATATAGTTTCTGAATAAGAGAATCTAGCAATTGGATGCGTTTGAGAGCAAAAATGGATTTAAAAATGAGTAAGAAAATAGACAGTTTGGATTTGAATACACCCTTACTTAGATGATTTCTTTTTTCAACCGCTATGCATTTTTAATTTGTTTTTGCTGTAAGAATTGGTCCTATCCAAAACTTGTCTATCTAGATGTTGTAGATAATATTAAGAATATATATGATAAATTTATGTTGATTTTATATCTTTTGAATTGACGGAGTTATGAATTTTTTACTTCTTCAATCCCTCTTTTTGTTTTCGTTTTTAATTTTTTTTTGCGGTACGAATTGATCCTATCAAAAACTTGTGAATATAAAAGTTGTAGATAATATTAAGGAGATTTATAATAAAATTAATTGGAATTGATATCTTGAGAATTGACGAAGTAAGGCATTTTTTTCTCCCAAAAACCCTATTTTTTGCGCCCCTTGAGCCTATTTTAAATTTTATCAAAAATCTGTGATGCATGAATTTTTGGCGCTATTTTTAGAAGTAATAAAAACTTTAAACTGGTTTGATATGTACAAAAATTAAGAAGTTATGGGGTTTTTTTCGGTTTTCACAAAACCCCTCCCTATTTCCATCCCCTTTGTCCGATTTTGCCCATTAACGAGATTGACCGAGATTTTATGTCCCTTGATTTTATGTATCAGTTTGGAAGAGATTTGTGCAGAATTGCGGAAGTTAATTTCTGAAACTTTACGAAGTATCTTGTATGCTCATAAATATTTATGTAATTTGAAAACTTTAAAAAGCGATTTGTAGGAAATTGAATATTATGCAATGAGTGTTAAAAAACAATGACTTGCAAATATGACGTTGAGGCTCCTGATCTGCAGATTTACTAGTTGCCGAAACGTCAGTGAAGGCTTACTGTGGAGACACGAAAAGTTTTGATTTCCATTTGTCTGTCTGTCCGTCTGTTCCGCGATAACTGCCGCAAAAAGCACCCGATCAGCTTGAAATTAATTGGGCATATTCGTGAGATACCCGGACGTAGCTGTATAGTTTTTGGTTAAATTTGGTTCATTCGTTCGGAAAATATGGAAGATTTTATTTTTCTTTATAATGCTTTTCTACGGCAAGTCAGACGATTTTCAAATTTCGATTAGTTGAAAGAAAATGGCACGTTTGATTAATGGATTTAAATGTCAAATTATGGATACTAAAATTCCAAATAAGGGTTTTAAATTATTCCTATTATATTGAAGTTGTATCAATATATCTATCAGATTTTTTTTATTTACGTGTATAATGTTTTGAGGACATTTATACATGTATTCCAATAATATAAAGAATTTTTAAATTAATTTTCTTGTTTTACATGATACATATTTCTTTTTTTTTTTCCTTTTCTTTGTTGCCTAGCGACTGTTATTCGTAGCCTATCATTGCGTCAAATATAAATGAAGTTAGTAAATTACGTTAATTTTGTTGCAGGTACTATTAAAAGGCTATCACACAAAATATTTTATCGCGCCAAATCGATGCAATTTATGCAATTAACAGTGGACACGATAATGAATTATTTTCCAGTAGATTTATAGACCTCCAGATATGCCTATTTTGGGGGGCTTTTAATATGTTATTGCTATCGCATGGATTAGGATGTTTAAACTTATGTTTAACCATGCTATAAGTGAAAAAAAAGTACAGTTAAAGGCATGTAAATCCTTTTTAACACTTTCCAACATGGATGAAAAGTATTTATGACTTCAGTTTTTCTATCTGTCGCCTGCCGTGTTTCTCTACGTGCTCTAACTCGCGTAAATATAGTCGGGATTACATGTAATTGATATACGTTATTGAGGTTTGCCAAAGTATGTTTGGTATTAAAAATGAAGAGTGTAGCATTCATAGCTTAATTACAGGGGCATTCAAAACTATTCCGTTACATTATAGTCTTTGGGAAAAATCGTCTGCGGTGTATTTTAATAATGTTACACAATTTTAAACGTAATGAAATTTATATACTTTATTAAGGTGCACTAGAACCTGGTTACTATAAAATATGTTATGTGTAGCACTTACAGCATGCGTACAGGGAACTCAAAAGTATTCATAATATTACAATCTTTGAAGAAAATCCTTTTGTGGCGTTTTTTAATGATGTTACTCTGTTACAAAATAATAAAATTGATATGTATTTTTGAAACATTTTTGTAGTATATGGGGTGCAAAGCATATGTTTTTTTCAGGGTCACACAAAAGTGGTCGATTAAAATGTGGTCTACGGGGGAAAAAAAAACCTCTTCACAGCTTATTTTAACACATTAGCGACGGGAAACGAGAATTCTCGTTTTTATTCAGAA
Organism: Maratus speciosus; assembly: GCA_963932465.1. Lineage (NCBI taxonomy): Eukaryota > Metazoa > Arthropoda > Arachnida > Araneae > Salticidae > Maratus > Maratus speciosus. The sequence goes on along the minus strand of CAWVRF010000968.1, from coordinate 385 downwards.
TACATCATTGGCTAAAGGAGTGACTTCTACCTTACAGAAACGACATTTATATTGTATTGTCCATATTTTTTATAGATTGTAAGACATTATATATTACATCCGTACATTGAAAGATATTTACTGCTGCATAAACATGAAAAACATATCTCAGAAACCAATTTCCGAGACACTTTCAGAAGAGGGAGGAGCTTCTACTGTTTTTAAACCCAGATTTAATTAAATTGCCTGTCGTCAGTGTGTTAATTGTGTTGCACTAATTCAAACATTATGAAATTAAATTACATTACTGTGGTTGACTACAAGAAGCTTGAATATGATTTGTATCGTATTTATCGTTCATTTATAGGGTCACATAAAAAATTTCGGATACAGTTCTGGTCTATTA
>CAWVRF010000967.1:198600-252600 GCA_963932465.1 Maratus speciosus | reverse complement strand
ATTTTTAAATATTTAACTAATAATACAGATAAAAATGTAATCAGTTATGAACAATCTTACCGCTTGGAGTCTTTACATCCCCATTCCCACACAATATATATCTACATTAGGTAGATATATATTGTGATACACTGATACGCACAGATGTCATATACGCCCCATATTGGCGCGATTTTTTTCCAATGCCAATTTGACGAAAACATCGTTACCATATCATCTATATACGGGTTACCATATCAAGCATTTTGGGGCCAGTTAAGTACCAAGTGCATGTGTGATATTGGCGTTAGAAAATAATAGTGCCAATATGTGGCGTATATGACATCTGTGCCCACTGATATATCTACATATATCAATCAACTGTGCAAAATGTGTTTTGAAAAGGTGAAAATATTAATCAAGATAATTGTTGTGTAAAGTATCACAGACGATAAATTATACATAAAAGACATGATGATAGCACGGATTAGGGCTACTATAATATGAATTGTAGGAGCCTTAGCACGGATAGAGACGACGTTGCTGGGGAGGGGGGGGAGGCGAAAAATGAAAATTATAAAAGGGCGCCAAAGTCAGGTCCTCCCCCCCACAATAAAATTTTCAAGCTACGCCCTTGACAGTGGCGATCTCCCTATAAACGGGTTTCTATTCATTTCTCTGTGATTGGGGAATTTTAAGGCCCAATCAGCTGCTGTTAAAAGGTACAATGGCTGTTTCCGTCTTTGATTAAATAAAATCAGTTAAACATTTCAAAATAAGCTAGTATAAAATGAATTAAGTAAACAGAGTCTTTGTTTCCCGGTATTTTTTAGAAAAGCGAAAAAAAAGTTTTAAATGTATCGTTTAAAATGTATCGTTAAAATATGTAAACATTTAAATGTATCGTTTTTAGTCGGACGTAATTTTCACCAAACTTTTCTTTCTCTTTTTAATATTCAAGTGAAATTACTTTTGTTAGAAATGAAATATTATTTGCGCTGCCCTAATAAAAATAGTTGAAAATATCATCTTAAAATATCAAATAAATGTCTCGCGCAATTTTTTAATTTAAACTGTTTTGCAATATTACTTTTTTTTCATTTTACGTAATAAGTGTAATTTAAAGTAAATGTGACGTAATTTCTCCTATTTAAGACTTCTAACGCATGTTAATGAATTTATTATTTTACATATTCTATCTCTTTTAAAATTCACGTGTAAATATAGTTTTTATGAGGTAATTTTCAATAAGTTCCTGCTTTTTATATTTTCTGTTTATAATAGTCACGTGTAAATTAATTTTTAATTTGAAGCAAACATTATTGTTTGCGCTGTTTATACAGTTGGCAACAGTTTAAATAAATACCATTTTCTAAAATCTCTCTATTCTAAAAAAATATATAGATACTAGGGGGCTCTGCCTCCTGCAAGCTACGCTCGCCAACCCCCCGTTCAGACACTGCAGAATCTAAAAACAGGCTAATCTAATCGGTTTTAAAAATATTAGAGAATATTGAATTATACTAAAAAAAGCTGTGCAGCCCTGTAAACTGGAAAGCCCTGTAAACGGATTTCCATTCAATTCCCTTTTATTGCAAAAATTTAAGGCCGAATCAGTTGCTGTTAAGACATCCAATGGTTGTTTTCGTGTTTGATTAAAGAGGATCAGTTAAGCATTTGAAAAGAAGCTAAAATAAAATGAATTAAGTGTACAGAGTCTTTGTCTCCCGGTATTTTAAAACAATTTTTATAACAATAGCTTAAGTCATGTGACTATCATCAACTGTTCCGTGCGAACACTTCACTTTTTATATTCCACGTGCCATTTTGGTACTTTAATGTTAGCCAGGTACACGTGATAAGTCGCCAAATATTATTATATCACCATCATTTCATCTATATTATAATACGTAGTCCAAGTCATGTAACTGGCATATATAAATACGCTCTGATCCTTTCGCTTTTCATATGAAAGTTTGGCCCAGATATCATATACGGCCCCATATTGGCGCGATTTTTTTCCGACACCAATTTGAGGACAACGTCAACAGCATAAACAACAACATCCGGCTTACCAAATCACGCAAAATAGCGATACTATGGCGCCAGTTAAGTACTCATTGCGTATATGACATTGGCGTCAGAAAAAATCGCGCCTATATGAGTCCGTATATGACATCTGTGTCGAAAGTTTTCCATTTTGATTAAAAAATCAAATTTTTTTTTCTAATAAAACTACATAAAAGTTGCCATGGTCGCAAAGAATTCTTAGTAGTGTTACGCTAGCTCGGTGCAAATCTCGCCAATAGCTTTTTTTCAACTCGCCAGTTAGCATTTTTTTATTTTTCGAGTGGTAAATTAAAACAATGCTTTGAAGTTGAAATTAAATGTCATGGTTTTTTACATCATTTAATATTTGACCAGATGTCATATACGCACCGGGTTTGGCGTGATTTTTTTTTACGAAAATTTGGCGAAAACCTCGTTTTCGAATACCAGTTACATATGTATTTCTGCTACTACTTAGTTATCCCGTCGACCAAAAATCTATCACCGAACTACTATAAGATTAAATACCAATAATGGTTGATCGTAAATGTCACATTCACTTGACTTTAAGCAAGTTACATGTCTTTACGTCATCAAGTGATTTTTACACAGCTCTCTGAATACTAGGCCTGAGTGCTCATTCAAAATGGCGGCTGTCGAAGGCGGACTTTTCCCCCACTAGTAAAATTATATCGTGATTGAGTGCCTAGTGAATCTCCCTTCAGGTCCCGTTTTTCTTGTAATATTATTTTACTGAAAGATTTTTCAATAAGCTCAATCAATCGATTAAAAATTTCTATCTATTAAAAATTTCTTTTGACAAGAAACTTAGTATGCCATCATTCAAAAATTAACAAAAATATTTCCCATCTATTACATTTGTCAGAAAAGTAAAGAAAATTTAAAATGTTTGTTTAGCTTCATGATCAAAGTTTTATGTGGAGCCAGCCCCTTAGTTATGAAAAGAATAACATATTATATTGGCTAAATGCATTTACACAAATTAAAAATAAATGAAAGGATAAATTTGGTATTTAAATTATGAAAAGCACATGACAAAAATTATTCACATATTGTTAAGAAATTCAGATATTCTAAGGTTGAAAGCTAAAAATAAATACAGATTTATTTATTTTTCAGTTTTTTTAAATTTTTCTCTTGTATTTCTTAATTAAAATTTTTAATAACTATTTTTGAGTAATTATTTGGTAAGATCTTATATACAACTTGCATCATATTTTTAAATAAATAAAGCTGTCATGAGTCCAGGGATCTGTTTAGAGAAAAATTAGGTCCTTTAATGGACCTTTCACAACCTTTTTATTTTAAAACAGGACCCTTCACAAAATTTTTCAACTTAACAATTAGCTTTACACAAAACTTTTGCATTTCCAAACTGTACTTTTCATCACAAATTTTAAAAGTAATACTATCTAACTTGTCAAAAAACCTATTATCAAGATATAGATATGGAAAGGGTCTTGTTAAAAATGTATAACAAGAACCTGAATATAACGATAATTTCAAATTCCCAAAATTAAAAATAGATTTTTCATAAATGTGAAAAAAAAAAAACTATTCACAATTTCAAAAATAGGACCCAGAAAGAAAAATCTGGACAGATCCCTGTGAGTACAATATTTACATAAATGATCAAAGTCATTCACTACATTTTTAACCTAAAGTTAACTAATTTTTAATAAAAATTCATATGAAAAATCACCATTACTAGAATCAATACAGTAATTACAACAGTGATGTTTTAGCAAGTTTAGAAAGCAGCATAACCTGCAATGAAAAGTAGGATTGGCACAATGTTTTTATAAACTGGGTTTAATATATCATTTAAAGATCTTTAAATGCGTCTAAATTTATCAGCCATGAAAGTGGAAAACATAAAAAAAGTTGTAAAATTTTTTCCATCTATACAATATTTATTTTTGGACACATTTTAACTTATTTATACAATAAAATAAAATATTACTGTATGTATGATTTTCTTTTAATAATTTAAAATTTATTAAAAGAAATTTAAACTAACAATTTTACAGGTCTTTTGAATCAAAACAGGAAATTGAAGACAGTTTGCTAAGATGTAAAACCATAAATATCTGATGAATTTATGTGAACTACAGCGATTAATTTGTCAAAATAAATATTATTTTAGAAGGTTTGTCTGTTTAAGATTTCCCCCCTCCTTTCAAAAACAAACCTCCATGCTGCATAAATACAAGCAAGTCAAATTAATCTTTACTCCAGAAATACATCTCCAAAATTGCATCACTGAAATCACACGAAAGTGTTAATTAGGAAAAAATATTCTATTCCAAAAAGAACCTTATGGAAACTTCCTTTACCTTTTAAAGTCTAAGAAAATCACTCTGGAAAGACATTTTAGAAACAATTTACACCACTTTCAGATGCTGATTCACCTTTGATTTGATGGCTTTTTTGCACAGTAATTCAGAAACAAATTCCGACGATTTGAGTAAACAAAATTATTATTAAATTTCCTAGACACCCCCCCCCCCTCTCATATATGCTTCCAATATTTTCTTTGCATTTTTGCATCAATCCAGAAAATGTCCAAAATTGCTTTAAAATAGGTGGAATTCCTCCTTTAGGAGGAATTGTTTCGTACCTGATTTATTGATAAATTGCATTTCTTATCTAAATATTTATCTAAATATTTTTGTTTATTATGAAAGAGCTTTTGAATTATTAGTCTTTTCTCATTTTCAATCAACTTCTTTAGAGAGATATAATAATTACTGACATATAACTGTACATTCATCATATATTTTAACAATCATGTCAACCTTATACTTATTTTCTTAGATTGCTAATATTCAAACCAAGCGTCTGATATAATTTGTTTTATTAAGACAATAAATTTTAAAATTTAAATCAGAACTTACTTCAATAGTTATGTTAATCCTTGGTGATATCCACTGAACATCATTTTAGAATATTTAATGCATATTCTAGCCTTTTAGATGAAATTAAAATTATATTTGCGAATCCTTGAGAGCCATATTTTTTTTTTCCAGAAAGAGAAACAATGAAACACTAGGAAAGCACATGAAACGCGAATAAAACACATGATACACTTTCGTGAAATAAAACATAAGTATCTAAATAAAATAGATAGTATAAAGATGAAAATCATGAACCATGTGCAACTTTATACGAAAACTGCGACTTGAATTCATCAACGATGGAATTTTCAAGAACAGAATAAATGGCGACCGTCACTTTGATTTCGCTTCAATTTAACCGCCTTCGACTGGTCACATGACCCGCTGGAGTTAGTTTAGCGATTTGGCCGGTGTAGAGATGGCTGTGGATTTTTATTTCGATGTTTTATTTGTATATTTATTGATGTTATACTATTTCATTTGTTCTTTCGTTATTTAAAATAAAAATTATGTCAATTTGCATAATTTGGCGAGTGGTTTGGCGATTTATATAATTTGGCGAAACGAGTCGACGGAATAACTGAGTAGTACCGTATTTTTTAATTATTTTCTATTATTTTAAAAAGAAAATAACCAAAAAAATAATTAACTATAGAACAAAACAGTTTATGTAATTAAAAAAAAGTAAATAAAGTAAATAAGCATTTATTATTAAATAAACAACAATATCCGGGTTACCATGTCAACCCAAATAATGCCATTTTGGTGCCAATTAGGTACCCCTGTGCGTATATGACATCTGTGCCTAATATTTTTCTTTTCGTTTCGTTTAATGAAAAAGAAAAAAGTGAAAGCCATTTATTTTAAATGTTTCAGTTTGTATTAAATAAAATGATATTGAAATACAAATTGAATTATGAATAAAAGTAACATGATACTACATTTCTTAGCATGCATTTAAGGGAGGCCAAACTTTTCGCCAATTAGTTTAAAATTGTAACCTTTTCTAAAATATGAAAAAAAAAAAATAAATCTGTTATGATTAAAATTTGAGTTGCTATCATTAGAGAAAAGTATATAAAATTAGAAAAAAATTAATATTTCGAAAACTAATTCGAATTTAAAAATTCTAATACCAGTTTTGAGATCTGCAGATCAATACGGATTTTTGATGTTAATTTCATCGCAAAGTATTCCGTATTTTAGGAGAAATCGCCGTGAAACATAATCAGTTGTTTAATCAGTCGATTTATACTTCCGTTTCATACATTCGTTTCAATTCAGTCGTTTCATAATATCCGTTTCATTAGGATTTTATATATATAGGGTAGATATATAGATAAGGATTATCAGTTATTCTGATTTTTTTTAATCGATCTTTGATTGAAACTGAGTTTTAATATTTAATTTTATTTATTCATGTATTTATCTTTATTAATTTATTATCAGCTACTCTACATTTTTCTTAAATCTATTCTTGGTAATGAAACTAAGTTTTGATAATTAATTTTATTTATTTATATATTTATCTTTATTGATTTATTATCAGTCACTCTAAATTTTTCTTAAATCTATTCTTATTAATGAAAGTATGTTTTAATATTTAATTTTACTTATTTATATATTTATCTTTATTAATTTATTATCAGTTACTCTGAATTTTTCTTAAATCTATTCCTGTTAAACAAACTAAATTTTAATAATTAATTTTATTTATTTATATATTTGTCTTTATTGATTTATTATCATTACTCTAAATTTTTCTTAATTCTACTCTTGTTAATGAAACTAAGTTTTAATATATTTTATTTTATTTATTTATTTTTATTAATTCACTATCAGTTAATAAAATATTCTAATTTTTAGATCGATTTTTGTTTAATGAAACTAAGTTTTAATATTTAATATCACCTAAGGGCCATATTTTAATAATTAAACAGAAACATATACTGTAAAAACTGTGTAAGTTGACCACTTGCGGTGCCACACTTCAGTGGTCAACTTAGACAAGTGGTCAACTTATAAAGGGTGATGATAAATTTACTTTTTTTTTACGTAATATTCATGCCATGTCATTTTTTCCCACAAAAATTTTATTTATTGACAGGGCTTTAAAATAATATTGTATTACCATGCATATTTCTAACACCTTATAAAAGAAAAGATTAATTACAAGAATGAATTAATAGTTTTGTATCAATTTTTAAATCAATTAGTATTAACTACTATTTATTTAAAAAAACAGTCAATTAATATACAGCCAATTAGTAATTCTTCAAACTATACTAGTTATTACACATAATTTATAAAAATCATAAAAAAACACTTGTTTTTTCACATGTTAAGACAAATACACATTCTAAAATTAAGTTTGTAATTTACATTACCTATTTGTCCAAGAAAAACTCTGTTATTGTAGTTTGACGCTGATTTTTGGACTTTACATCAGCCCAATGTTTGTCAATGCAAACATGGAGATCCATTATCTTTTCAGAAATATCAGGCTGCTTATCAGAAGATTAGGACATTAAATTTTTTACACAATCTACAGCCTCTGAAAAAGTTAAAGGAGTCTTCCTTGTGTTTTCATTAATCGTCTCCTCTTCACTGTCTTCTTCATGATTATCTTCTATTTCTAGAGGTTTTTTCATCTTTGCTAAGATATTAGAAGCTATGTCTTCTGCATTCTCTTCAACTTCTTCGTGCACAACGATGTCATGGTCAAATGAGAGAAAGGATTTTTCATCGACCAGCTCTTGCTGAATATTTACTGGCAAAGTTTGAATTTCATTCTTCAAACAAAATTCAGTCTCTTCTTCGTTCAATATTTCATCCACACCTTTAAATCCTGCTTTATAAAACGATTTGGAAATAGTTGAAAAAGATAAGTTTTTCCAAGAATCATTAAGCCAACGAATTGCATCCAAAACATTTACTGATTTAGTAAAGTCTGAAAGATCATTGCAGTGTTCAATTTTTGTAATGAGGCACTTCAACATTAGTTTACGATAATGCAACTTAACTGCACAAATAATGCCTTGATCTAGAGGTTGCATAAGTGACGTTAAATTTGGAGGCAAAAATGCTATTTCAATATTGGTGAAAGATTTGGCAATTTTATGACTGGATGCATTGTCAATAAATAAAATTATTCGCCTACCCTGTTTTTTCATTTGGGAATTAATATCTCGAAGCCATTCTTCAAAAATGGATAAATTCATCCAGGCTTTTTTATTGTATTTCCATGACACAGGTAGATTCTCAACTTTAACACCATTTTTTTTCTAAAGCACGAGGGTTAGCAGCGTTTCCAATTACAAGGGGTTTCAATTTTTTCCCCCGTGACACTACAGCAAAGTAAAACAGTTAGTCTTTCTTTCGGCATTTTACCTCCAAAACATTTTTCATTTTTTGATACAAGGAATTTTGTTGGCAATTGACGGAAAAACAGTCCTGTTTCATCTGCATTGAATTGGTTTTCAGGCGGATAATCTTTCACAATTTCATTTAATTTTGCTTTCCAGTCTTCTGCAGCATTAGAATCTGCTGAAGCAGATTCACCACAAAGAGTACGGAAATTTATGTTGTTTCTAGATCTGAAGGATTCTAACCATCCATTACTTGCAATAAATTCAGAATTTCCCAATTCATTTGCAATATCTTTAGCTTTAGCTTGGAGCATAGGCCCTGAAACTGGAATATTTTTAGAACGACATAGATTAAAAAACTCCCAAACTGCCAGATTAATTTCTTCATTTGATGTTTTACTCAATTTTCTTTTTCTATCACCACTACAGTTCTCTAGCCACAATTTAGTTATTTCTTCCCCATTCTTTGATATGTTAGACACTGTAGTTTTGGAAATTCTATATCAATCAGCTAATTTTCTCTGGCTTTCTCCTTTTCTAATTAAATTTAATATTTAATATTTCTTATTATTTGAAAGTTCAACTAATTTTCTTTTTTGAGCCATTTTAGGTTAACAAAATCTTCCTTGTTAAAAAGCAATTACAAAATATAAATGTTTTGAATACTACCTCTACACCAAGTTTACCAGATGAAAATAATAATCCTTCTGTACTACAACACAGTTCTAGTGTAACTCATCACTTGTTGTTACAATTGCCACAAACCATTGCAACTGGTGGAAATATTTCTGCTTACAAACTAGCACCTGGGGTTATTGAAAGAAGGGAAGGAATGATAAGAGAATGGAAAATAGAAGAAAGAAATCTAGAATCAAAGAATGGAGGGGGAGGGTTGAAAAGCCATATCCACAAGACCAACAATGTAAGAATAGATAAGCCTTGAATAATTTATCTACACCTATCCCCGCTAAAAGTATTTCCCAGGACAATAACTATTTCACCCTTTTAGAAATTCTAGTTAAAAAGAAAAAAAAAGAAAAAATTTCGTGGAGAGTTAATTTTTATTCATGATTTGTTAGCTTTTTGGGTGGTCAAGTTATAAAGGGTTTTGATGGGCATTTTATAATAGTTCTAGTAAAATTTGAATAATTTCAGTGGTCAAGATACAAGATAGACAGGTGGTCAGGTTACAAAGGGTTTGTCTTATAGTTTTGTATAGGATAAATTTGGTTCCTGACAACAGAGGTCAACATAGACAGGTGGTCCACTTACAAGGGTGGTCGGTCAACTTTACAGGTTTTACTGTACTTTAATGCTATAATTTAAAGTTACAACATAAAATTATTTTTAGGTTACTTAACCATATTATGTAATAATGCAATAATAACAATGCATAATGCAATAATACAAATTTAACGATTTGTTGTTATTGCATTAAAATATAACCTTCATTTTAATTATTAAAATATAGCCCTTGTATGACATTAAATATTAAAATTTAGTTTTATTAGGAAGAATTAATTTAAAAAATGACAATATTTTATTAACTGATAGTAAATTTATATTAATTTTTTTATATAAATAAATAAAATTAAGTATTAAAAATTAGTTTCATTAACAAGAATCGATTTAAAAAAAATCAGAATACCTGATAATAAATAAACAAAGATAGAAACGAAATCACAAACTTGGCTTTCAAGACGGATATTCTAACCATTACACCATAACAACTATGTGATTATAACCAAAGGACTCTATTACACTCATTTCTCTCACAGCAAATCACAATACACATGCGCGCATCGCGATCCGTTTTTTGAAATCTTAGCCGAAGTGCAGGAGCTAGATGCTTGTTAGATGCAGGGGGAGGAGTTACATATCAATTCAATAAACTCCTACACAAGCGACTTTGTTTAATGATAGAAAACTGATTCATCTTGGGAATTATGCAGTATGGTGGTTAAAACACGATACTTGTAAATTTATGTATCAAGTTGTGTTCTTGTCCCGTGTCTTACAGTTTTTAGAGGGTTTTTTTTCCTTTATCTGTATTGAATTATTATTAATTGATAATAAAGGTTTATTTATTGCCAATTGCTTCGTAATTTTTTTAATGTAACTTAATATAATTTTTAAATTAAAATGTAATTTAAAATAAGTTTCAATAAAAAAAAATATATCATATAAGCTATCATTTAACAATTAAACGAACATTTATTAAAATGCAATAACTCCTAAACTTACATGAAAAAAATTTTATGTTATCACTTTATTAACAGACAAATATCAGTTAGCAGAATTGATTTATGTAAGATTTATTTGTATCCTTTAAAATTAAGCATTATCCTTTGTATATAAAATGTTACATTAATTTACTAGTATTCTTTTTAATAATTACTGCTTCATCTGTAATTAAAAATTAGTTGAAGATTACCTTAACTAAAGATTTTATTTTCTTTAATTATTATTTTTTAATGTATAATTAATATGATTAATATTGATATTTATTTACGTATAATTAATATCACAGTATTAATATTAGTATTTAAATATATATAACTAGCAATTCCCACGGCTTTACTCGCGTAATAGTTGAAGTATGCAAAGTGATATTTGCATGACTATTTTTTAAGAACATTATTTATGAAGAACACTATTTGAAATAATTCAAAAATTAGAACTTAAACCACAGTTTGACTAAAGTTCATTATAAAAGTGCAATAGACAGAAATGAGGTTTTAATTAATAAGAACTAAAACTAATTCCAAATAAATGATAATTTAGAAAGTATTTTGAGACTTTTATGCTCATTTCATACGCTCATTTCAGTCTTCATCTGAAGTTTTGAATTTTTTAGAAACCATGTTAACACATTTGCATCTTAAAATTAACGATCATGTCAAATTCCAAGATAATTGTATCTACAGTCTACCACCTCTCTGGCGTTAGTGTCACCAACATAAAATGCCGAAACAGAGTTGAAATAGAATGTCTCGAAAAATGTTGAAACAGAGACTGTCACCATTAATTTGCCAACATTAATCTTGAAATCGGTTGGTATTTCCTAATATTCTACAGAAAACGGAATTTAGATGTTTTTAAAGGTTTTCTTGTTGTTCCTGCCAACCAGGTGGTAGTGACACCGGCATAAGACATAGTCGAATAGGATCAGGGACTATCACTCTTGATTCGCAACCAATAACTTCTGTAATTGGTTTATTATTTCCTGAGGTTCCATAGAAATCGTAATTTAGAACACTTTTAGAATACTTTTCGCTCCTTCCCTTCGCTTCACCACTTTTTAATTTCGAATTTAGTTTCGACTGTTCTTAGAGGACATTTATATTTTATAAGTACCTACCGTGCTGTATTTAAAGTTTCTAGCCTCTTCAGTACCGCAGAAATCACAATTTAGAAAGTTTTTTGCTCTTGCAACGCTTTAGTGATTGTGGCACCGACGTAAAATATAGCTTATGTTTGAGCAGGTTCTATCACCATCAATTTGCAACCATTATGTTTGAAATCGGATTCGTATTTCATACGATTGCATAAAAATCATAATTTAGAAAGCTTATAGAACGCTTTTCGCTCACTTCATACTTTTAAATTTGGAATTTTCTTTCGACAATTCTTAGAAAGCATTTGCATCATTGAAGTAATTACCGTTCCTAATTTCAAATGTTAGACCCCTCAGTAACACAAAAAACGCAATTTAGAACATTTTTTGGCCCTGTAACCCCAAGGTGGTAGTGCAACAACGTAAAATATAGACTATGTTGGAGCGGGGACTATCACCATAAATTTGAAACCATTACTTCTGAAATCGGTTTATATTTCCTGAGATTGCGTAGAAATCGCTATTTAGAACGTTTTTAGAACACTTTTCGTTCATTTTCACCCCTTTTAAATTTCAAATTTTTAAGGAATTCTTCTCAGTGAGTATTTACATCTCATAAGTAATTACCATGCCAAATTTCAAGGTGCTAGCCCCTTCAGTATCATAAAAATCACAATTTAGAAAGTTTTTTAAAATGCAACCGCAAGGTGGTACTGACGCCGACATGAAATAAATCCTATATTGGAGCAAGTGCTGTCATCATCAATTTCCAACCATTACTTTTGAAATCGTTTGGGCACTTTCTGAGATTGAGTAGAAATTGCCATTTAGAACGTTTTTAGAACTCTTTTCGCGTAGTTTCACCTCTTTTAAATTTCGAATTTTTTAAGAAACGTTCTAAGAGATCATTTATATCATATAAGTAACTACCATTCCAAATTTCATGTTTCTAGGCCCTTCAGTAACACAAAAATCGCATTTTCGAACGTTTTTTTTTTTTTTTTTTTTTTGGCTCCTGCTCACTCTTTGGGGGTAATGCCACCGACATAAAATGTAGCCTATATTGGAGTAAGGGTTGTCACCATCATTTTGACACCATTATTTTTGAGATCGGTTTGGTATTTCTTGAGAATGCGTAAAAATTGTCATTTAGAACGTTTTTTAGAACGCTTTTTGCGCATTTTCACCCCCCTTTAAATTTCGATTTTTTTAAGAAATGTTCTTCGAGATCATTTATATCTACCATGCCAAATTCCATGTATACAGTAGTTCAGTAACACAAAAATCGCAATTTCGAGCGTTCTTTTGCTCCTGCACCCCCTTTGGGGGTAGTAGCACCGACATAAAATGTAGCCTATGTTGTAGCACGGGTTGTCACACTCATTTTGATACCATTATTTTTAAAATCGGTTTTGTACTTCCAGAAATTGCGTAAAAATCGCCATTTAGAACGTTTTTTAGAACGCTTTTCGCGCATTTTCACCCCTTTTTAATTTCGATTTTTTAAAGAAATGTCCCTAGAAATCATTAGTATCTTATAAGTAACTACCATTACAAATTTCATGTTTCTAGGCCCTTCAGTAACACAAAAATTGCATTTTTAGAACGTTTTTTGCTCCTGCACCCCCTTTTGGCCAGTGGCACGGACATAAGATATAGCCTATGTTCTAAGTTGGACTAACACCGTCATTTTGATACCATTACTTTTGAAATCGGTTTGGTAGTTCCAGAGTACAAATAAACAATTTTTACCTCTTTATAATATTATTAGTATAGAAGATATAGATTATATTAATTTTTTTTTATTTAAATATTGATGAGTATTAATATTAAAAGGCAATTTTTTGTTTAATTATTTACCTTATTTAGACTTAACACTGTTTGTATTTTTTTATGGTACTTTGAATAGTTTTATCATATTTAAATACAGAGAAGGGGGAAGCAAAGGTTACAATACAAAAGTACTGCGAACTTTTGGGCACCAATTTCGCATCTAATAATAAATATTTCCTATATTTGTAAAAAACAACATTTCGCTTATGCATAGATAACAGCTTTTTAAACATAGGAAATATTCTTTCTTATGTATTCTTACGCATGAATTCTTTAAAACTTCAATAATAATAATAATAATAATAATAATAATAATAATAATAATAATAATAATAATAATAATAATAACAATAATAATAATAATAATAATATATCATTAAATATTAATTTAAATCATGAAAATTTTTGAATTCCTTTTTAATTAAGCGTAAAATTAAAATTAAATATAATTTTATACTGATGTTTACGTCTGGTTAAATATTATTTCACTGTAAAAAAAATTCCGTAACGTTCCTGGGAAAAAATGGGTAGCTGAGTTGCCCATTATTTCCAAGAAACATTTCTTGAAAATGACTGGAAACTTTACTGTATAACTTTAAAACTTTCCACAGAAATGCCAGTAAGCTTCCTGCGAAATACCAGGAATGTTTCTGTTAAAAACAAATCATTACTGATATTTCACAAAAAGCTTACCTTATTTTCTATGGAACGTTTCAGAAGTGTTCAAATTTGCCAGTCTGTTCAATATTGTCGGAAGTGACAATAAAATCAATATTTATGGCTGTTACAATAGTAAAAATTTTACTTTAAAAAATAAAACCATTATTTATTTCTCACAAAATATAAATGAATAAATATTATTAAATTTTATTTTTTATAAGTAAATAAACTACGTAAAAAAGAAGAGTTGAGCAACACAGACTGAGCAACACAAATAAAACTGTACAACTGCATGTTATATAGATAGAGTGAACAGGGAAAAAAAAAAAAAAAAAACAGAAAACAATAGCGTAAATATAGATTAATATTAATTTTAAATCTTAGAATAAATGTATAATTCTTAAATGAAAACTCATTAAAACATAAATTATATTAATACAATTTGTTAAAACAAAATTTGTTCTAAAAATAATATAGCATACTAAAAATATCAGCGGAAGAAGATAAAATATTATATTTATAGCCACTTACTCTTTTGTGATTATCCTTTTCTTTTAATTTATAATCCTTTAAAGGAGGGGGGGGGGGGGGGGGACTTCTTATGTCCAACAAGGGTGCTCTAGATAATTGATTAATTTCTTTTTTCATTTAAATTAACCAAGCTATCATAGAATCCCGAGTTAGATTGAAGTTTTAGAATGAATATACAGTCTTATTGGAAATCCAAATACTATGCGTATTTTTCTACTTGTGCTGCTGGCTAAACATTCCACAGACAGGTACGGCGGATAATACAGGGAGAGGGTCCGAAGTTGGCCTCACCGAATACGATGAACATTTGTGTTTCGATAGAGTATAGTTAGTATATGAATATATGACCGCCATAAAGTGGAACTCCCAGGAAGTCTTGAGAAAATAAGTCGCAAAGTTTAAACTATAGTTTATAATCGGATAAATCTCCTTCGCTTGTAAGCAGCTCCGTGGCATGTTCGGTAGTATACTGGATTTGAGTTTTTTCTAACCGGGATCAAACCCGTCTCGGAGTTGTTTTTCGGAACGAAAATTTTTATCAATCATTTTCGAGCCGCAATTGAAAAAATATGTATAATAATTGAAATTTACGAAAAATATTAATTAAATGTATGTTTTGTAGCATATAAGTGCTTTTTTAACTACGATATTTTGCATGCATATATAAAGGAGAAAAAAAACGCATATTTAATGTCTATAGACCAGAAAATTTTTGTTGTTATTTAAAATTATTTGCAGTTATTTCAATGAATAATCTACTATTTTTTACAGAGAAATAAATTAAAACACGTGATATAAATGCGTGAATAATTATATTACCTTAATTTTGTTTTTCTATGAAAGTATTTCAAATATTTCATGATTTTTTTAAATACACTTTTTAAAATTCTTATTTTGACTTTTTTTATTTCGGGTATTTGGTTTTGTAATTATTAACTACCTAATAACAATTTTCAGCAGCTCAATTTCTTTTTAGAACTTATTTTTAAGCAAAAAGACAGTTATTCTAACTATAATCATAAAAATCCAAGATTTAAAAAAATCAAAAGTTAAAAAGCTAGTTGGTAAAAAATGATACATTTATTTCATTGTGAAAAGTACTAGCTTCTTTATGTAAATAAATTTTAAAATTAGCTTAATTTTATGGTCTATAAAAGCTCTAATTGTCTTATTTTTAGTTTGTTATTATTATTATTATTTATGTTATCTTTACTTTTCATTAAATATATAAACATGCAAAGACTCACACTTAAAATTGTATTTATAAAATTAAACTGCATTATATAAAAATATTAAACAAGAAAAAAATATATATTTACGAAAGAAATTACTACGTAGACACTTATTCGAATTAAAAAGCAACAATCCCAGACTATAAAAATTCATATTAAAAATATAAAAGCATATTTTTCAAACCATGAAATATTTGAAGTATTTGAATGAGGAAACAAAATGAAAATAATATACTTGTTCACTTATTTTATTTATTTCTCTGTTAAAAATTGTAGATATTCATTGAAATAACTGTAAATAATTTTAAATAACAACAAAAATATTCTGGTCTATAGACATTAAATATGCGGGGTTTTTTTTCATTACATATTTAAACATGCAAAATTTCGTAGTTAAATAAGCACTTATATGCTACAAAAGATACATTTAATTCTTATTTTTCGTAAATTTCAATTATTATACACATTTTTTCAATTGCGGTTCGAAAATAATTGATAAAAAATTTCGTTTCAAAAAACAAGTCCGAGCCGGATTTGATACCGGGTAGAAAAAACACAAATCCAGTATGCTGCCAAATATGCCACGGAGCCACTTACGAAAGGCTGAAATTTATCCGGTTATAAACTATAGCTTAAATTTGTGACTTATTTTTTCAAGACCACCCCTGTGTGTTGCACTTTATGGCAGTCATATATTTATGTACTAACTATACGCTATCGAAATACATATTTTCATCGCATTCGGTGAGAACAACCTCCGAGCCCTATCCTTGTTAGCGATGTCACAGAGGTATCGCATTTTCATCTGAAATACCTTGACAATAGAGACAGAAATGATTATGTCCTCTATTCATTTATTTGCATTCCACAATGATTTTTTGACATTCGTATAAGGAATTCGTTTTCGACAGTCGAGCGCGAGCGGCGGACAACAACAAAATAATAAAATGGCGGCCTCAGCGTTTTGCTGTTGACAACTTTTGTTCAGGAACGTTTCAGATATGAAAACCAGAATTTCACAGGAAAGAGCTAAATTATTCTGAAAACCTGAGAAAAGGCGAAACGTTCCTGGAATTTACGTGGAAAGTTACCACTTTTTCTTACAGTGTTCAGTTATATGTATAAATGATTAGATTAAATTTATGATAATCTAAAAAAGCATTAATGTCTAAATTAGAGGCTTAACTTTGATTTATGATATTTTTAAATTTCCCTTTATTGATTAATTAAGTTATTTTTATACTAGTACTTATATACTTATATACTATACTTATTATTTATATTTCTGCTTATTTAAATGGAAAAAAAAAATTCTACAAATAATGTTTCATGTTATAACGATTTTAAATTACCGCACTTTTTTAATAAATATAGAATTATAAATATACTAGGGGGCTCTGCCCCCTGCAAGCTACGCTCGCCAACCCCCGTTCAGACACCGCCGAATCTGAAAATCTAAAAATCTAATGGGTTTTAAAAATATTAGAGAAGATTAAATTATACTGAAAAAGCTGTGCAGATCTCCCTGTAAACGGGTTTCCATTCAATTCCCTTTGATTGCAAAAATTTAACGGAGAATCAGTTGCTGTTAAGACATCCAATGGTTGTTTTCCTTTTTGATTAAAGAGGATCAGTTAAACATTTGAAAAGAAGCTAAAATAAAATGAATTAAGCATTCAGAGTCTTTGTCAACCGATATTTTAAAACAATCTCTATATCAATAGCCTAAATAATGTGACTATCATCAACAGTTCCGGGCGGAAAACTTTGCTTTTTATACTCTGGGTGCCATTTTGATACTTTAATGTTATCCAGGCACAGGTGATAAGTCGCCAAATATTATTCTATCCCCATCATTTCATCTATATTATAATAGTTCAAGTCATCAAATGCCATAAACAAATACGATCTGATCCCTTCGCCTTTCATATGAAAGTTTGGAACAAATGTCATATACGGCGCGATTTTTTTCCAACGCCAATTTGGGGAACGCATCAACAGCATAAACAACAACATCCGGCTTACCATATCAAGCAAAATAACGATACTTTGGCGCCAGTTAAGTACCCGTTGCGTATATGACATTAGCGTCAGAAAAAAATCGCGCCAATATGGGGCCGTATATGACATCTGTGCCGAAAGAAAAAAAAGGCAGGTGCAAATCTCGCCAATATCTTTTTTTCAACTCGCCAGTTAGCATTTTTTTTATTGTTCGAGTGGTAAATTAAAACATTGATTTGAAGTTGAAATTAAATGTCATGGTTTGTTACATAATTTAATATTTCGCCAGATGTCATTCATATACAGTTGTTTGGCAACATGCATGTTTGGCATGATTTTTTTTTTTTTTTTTTTTTTTTTTTTTTTTTACGAAAATTTGGCGAAAGCCTCGTTTTCGAATACCAGTTACATATGTATTTTTGGTACTAGTTAGTTATCCCGTCGACAAAAAATCTATCGCGAACTATAAGATTAATTAAATGTCAATAATGTTTGATCGTAAATGTCACATTCACTTGACTTTTAGCAAGTTACACGTGTTTACGTCATCAAGTGATTTTTATTTCGACGTTTTATTTTTATATTTATTAATGTTATACTAATTTATTTGTTCTTTCGTTATTTAAAATAAAAATTTTGTCAATCTGTACAATTTGGCGAGTGGTTTGGCGATTTAAATAATTTGCGAAATTGGGTGATGGAATAACTACTACATTGTACCGTATTTTTTAATTATTTCCTATTATTTTCAAAAGGAAATAGCAAAAAAATAATTAATTACTATAGAACAAAATAATTTATATAAATTTAAAAAAGAAATAAAAGTAAATATACATTTATTATTAAATGAACAACAATAGCCGGGTTACCATGTCTATCAAAATAATGCCATTTGTGCGCCAATTAGGTACCCCGGTGGGTATATGACATCTGTGTCTAATATTTTTCTTTTCGTTTTTTTTTTTTTTTTTTTTTTTTTTTTTAAAGAAGTGAAAGCCATCAATTTAAATGTTTCATGTTTAAATTAAAGTTTTGTATTTAATAAAATGATAACGAAATACAAAAAAGCATTGTTCTTAGCATAGATTTAAAGGAGGCCCAACTGTCTCCAAATTAATTTAAATTTTAACCTTTTCTGAATTATGAAAAAAAAATTCTGTTATGATTAAAATTTGAGTTGTCATCATTAGAAAAAATGTATATAAAATTAGAAAAAAATTAATATTTCGAAAACTAATTCGAATTTAAAAATTCTAATACCAGTTTTGAGATCTGTAGATCAACACGGATTTTTGGTGTTAATTTCATCGCAAAGTATTCCATATTTTAGGAGAAATCGCCGTGAAACAAAATCAGTCGATTCAAAGAATCGATATATTTCAGGCGTTTCATATATTCGTTTCATAAATTCGTTTCATTAGGATTTTATATATATAGGGTAGATATATGAGAAGTTTTACATGTGATTTTGTTTACCAATGATAAGGTTAATCATCACAAAAAATTCAAAATTTTACCTCAATAAATAAAATTTATTTTAAAATGTGTCCCGCACCCGCTTAAATGTAATAAAAACTTACTTTTACATACTGTGGTCATCTTTAAATGCACCATTTTAGCAAAGACATGGCCAAACTCGATTCTCCCCTTTCCTTATAAGGGGAATCGAGTTTGGCCGTGGCACTTGTTTTTGTTTTGATTTAATCCAAGGTGAATGTTTCATTCCAGTGATATATATTCCATATATACATTTTGTGTTTAACAAACTTATAATAAAAAAGATATATAGGGCAATTCCATCGTAACTGACGTAACATTTTATAATCGAATTTTGTTTTCAAATCTATGTAGAAATTTTATTAATAAAGTTAGAACAAATTTTTACAATTTAAAATATTTCTTACTAAGGTCTTAATACCGAAATACCTGAAGATTATTGCAATCTCTCTTTGAGTCCCAAAAATATCAATTCAAAATTCTGTAACTGACGTAAAATAAAATAGACAAAAAAATTTTGTGCCTTCATTGAAGTGTAAAAATTATCAAAACTATCCCGTTAAAAAAGTGATTTAATATGTTCTCGACAACGCTAAGTAATGCCAAATCATAACAGTAACTTGTTTAATTAATTTCTGAATAATAAAAAGAGAAAAAAATGGCATTTACACGTGTAGCTGACGTAACTTTTATTGTGTAACTGACGTAACATTATGACTGTACAAAGACAATAATGGTACTTAACTTAGTTTGTAAACAGTAATTTACAATGCCTTTTTATCAGGATTTTTCTATAGAATATAAAAATATCAAGTTTTCTAATCATACCCTCTTAAATTAAACATATTATAAATTTGACCTTCCCCCCCCCCCCCCTTCCAAAAAAAAAAATGATGATTTTCTGTGGAATTGCCCTATACGTACCTGTTTCCATACACATCAGAAATCAGCACGTGAAAATTAATTAAAAGCATTCGCTGTTTACAATTTTAAACTGAACATTCAAATGGTCTGTATTTTATTTAATAACTCACACCAGACGTGTTTGTAAATAATCTTACTAATATGTTATGGTTTCTAATTGACAATGTTTTTGTTTGACAGGTGTTTCATGTAGGTCTATGTCATTTAGCAGACAACCAAATAGCCGACAAGACATTTAGCAGACAGCAATTAGACGACAGGACGTTTAGCCGACAAGTACATTTAGTCGACAGGACAATTAGCCGACAGCGACAGTTAGCCGACAGAGACAATTAGCTGACAGGACAATTAGCCGAAAAGACGTTTAGCAGACAGGATGATTAGCCGACAAGACAATTAGCCGACAGGACATTTAGCCGACAAGACAATTAGCCGATAAGACAATTAGCCGACAAGACAATTAGCCGACAAGACAATTAGCCGACAGGACATTTAGCCAACAGGACAATTAGCCGACAGGACATTTAGCCGACAGGACGATTAGTCCAGTTAGATTTTGGTTTGGATACTGTTAGGTTTCGGATAGGTTACAGTTAGAATACAGTTAGGTTATAATTAGTTTACGGTTACGTTAAACTTAGGTTACAGTTAGGTTACGGTTAGGTTACAGTTAGATTACGTTTCTGCTAAGATTAGGTTACGGATAGGTCACAGTTAAGTTACAGTTTGGTTACAATTAAGGTTACGGATAGGTTACAGTTAGATTACGGTTAGGTTACAGATAGGTTACAGTACGTTACAGATAGGTTCCAATTAGGTTACGGTTAGGTTACCGCCAGGCTACAGTTAAGTTACGGTTAGGTTACAGTTAGATTACGGTTACGTCACAGTTAGATTAAATTTAGGTAACAATTAGGTTTCGTTTAAGTTACAAATAGGTTAAGGTTAGGTTACGGATAGGTTACAGTTAGATTAGGGTCAAGTTACGGATAGGTTACAGTTAGGTTACGAATAGGTTACGTTAGATTACGTTTATGCTGCGATTAGGTTACAGATAGGATACAGTTACGTTACAGTTTGGTTACGATTAAGATTACGGATAGGTTACAGTTAGATTACGGTTAGGTTACGGATAGGTTACAGTACATTACGGATAGGTTCCAATTAGGTTACGGTTAGGTTATCGCCAGGCTACAGTTAGGTTATGGTTAGGTTACAGTTAGATTACGGTTACGTCACAGTTAGATTAAATTTAGGTAACAATTAGGTTACATTTAAGTTACAAATAGGTTAAGGTTAGGCTGCGGATAGGTTACAGTTAGATTAGGGTTAAGTCACGGATAGGTTACAGTTAGAATATGTTTATGCTACGATTAGGTTAGAGATAGGATACAGTTACGTTACAGTTTGGTTACGGATAGGTTACAGTAGGTTACGGATAGATTACAATTAGGTTACGGTTAGGTTACCGCCAGGCTACAGTTAGGTTGCGGTTAGGTTACAGTTAGGTTATAGTTACATCACAGTTAGGATACGGTTAGGTTATAATTAGGTTACGATTAGCGTACCGTCACGTTACGTTTATTTTACAGATAGATTACTGTTAGGTTACAGTTATTTTACAGTTAGGTTATGTTTAGGTTATAAGTAGGTTACGGTTACGTTACGGTTAGGTTAGAGTTAGATTACGGTTAAGTTACGGATAGATTACAGTTAGATTACGTTTCTGCTACGATTAGGTTACGGATAGGATACAGTTACGTTACAGTTTGGTTACAAATAGGATTACGGATAGGTTACAGTTAGATTACGGTTAGGTTCCGGATAGGTTACAGTAGGTTACGGATAGATTACAATTAGGTTACGGTTAGGCTACCGCCAGGCTACAGTTAGGTTGCGGTTAGGTTACAGTTAGGTTATAGTTACATCACAGTTAGGATACGGTTAGGTTATAATTAGGTTACGGTTAGCGTACTGTCATGTTACGTTTATTTTACAGATAGATTACTGTTAGGTTACAGTTATTTTACAGTTAGGTTATGGTTAGGTTATAAGTAGGTTACGGTTACGTTACAGTTAGGTTACAGTTAGATTACGGTTAAGTTACGGATGGGTTGCAGTTAGATTACGTTTCTGCTAAGATTAGGTTACGCATAGGTTACAGTTACTTTACAGTTTGGTTACAAATAGGATTACGGATAGGTTACAGTTAGATTATGGTTAAGTTCCGGATAGGTTACAGTAGGTTATGGATAGATTACAATTAGGTAACGGTTAGGTTACCGCCAGGCTACAATTAGGTTTCGGTTAGGTTACAGTTAGGTTATAGTTAAATCACAGTTAGGATACGGTTACGTTATAATTAGTTTACGGTTAGCGTACCGTCATGATACGTTTATTTTACAGATAGATTACGGTTAGGTTACAGTTATGTTACAGTTAGGTTAGGTTTAGGTTATAAGTAGGTTACGGTTACGTTACGGTTAGGTTATAATTAGGTTACGGTTATGTTCCATTTCCGTTACAGATAGTTTACGGTTGGATTATGGATAAGTTACAGGTAGGTTACAGTCACGTTACATTTAGCTTAAAATTAGTTTACGTTACGGTTAAGTTACCGATAGTTTATAGCTATGTTACAGTTAGGTTACGGTTATGTTATAATTAAATTAAGGTTAGGTTGCAATTAGGTTACAGTTGGGTTACGGCTAGGTGATAATTTGTTTATAGTTAGGTTGAAGGTATGTTACTGTTAGGTTACCGTTAGGTTACGGTTAGGTAACATATTACAGCTAGGGTACAGTTAGGTAATGTTTATGGTAGAGTTAGATTAAGGTTACGTTACAATTAGATTACTGCGCCCAGGGCTTAAATTCTAACAAAAAAAGTTCCGGAGACCTAATATTCTGCGCTACCGGTACAACAACTGTACCGTTCCACCCCCCCACCCCCCCCTGTAATCTGCATATTTATATTTCGTACATTAGTTGCAAAATTTAAAGCATTTTTTTCTTTAGCAAAATAAAAAAATTAAATATATCTATCAGAATATACTTAGCTGTCAACTATTCCACTTTTTAGTTATCACTTCTTCTGAATAGTAAAAATCCGTGCCTATTTTTTATGTTAATTAATTGCAGAATTCTGCGATTAAATAGGGTAACGATTATGATTAGAAAATGGTGTTAACACAAAAAAGAGATAATTCGCAGCTATGCATTTTTAAGAAAAAATGAATGAAATTTACAGAAATGAATATTTATATGCTGAAGAATGGAACAATGTTTTACAATTTCCTGTAAAAGGTGCATATCTTAAGCTATAATCATTTCCTTCCGCATAACAATCTTTTGCGGTAAGTCCCTGAAAATCAGATAAAATTAAAAATTTGACAACGTTATCAGAAAGAATCTATGCTTTTATAGATAAAGGGGAAACACTGCTCGATTGCTTTCTATCAGAATAACAATACATGGTAATTATATGTACTTACAAAGGAAAGTGACTTCGTATAGGTGCACAGAGCCTTAGCGTGGGTACCGTTCATGATACAAAATAAATAGAAAAATCACTAACGTGATTTTTATACTCGTACGCAATAGAAGACAAAAAACCTCGAACAGACAAAACGTCAAGCTGATGCTTGTTGGATAAAACAGAAAATATTCTTTTCAAGTTAGATATCGAAATAAAAAAAAGAAAATCCAGCCAATAAAAATTTATCCTACTGTCACAAAAGAAAATCGAACTGAAAGCAAATTTATTGTTCACTCTCTTGAGTGGCGCCGTATCAACACGTCGCCGATATAAATTTGAAATAGAAAAACACGATTTCTGTTTCCCCTTCATTCTGATCAAAATAGCATTAAAATGATTTGAAGTGGAATATAATACGTAATTTTAAAAGAAGATTTTTTTCAATACATGAATAAATAAAATTTTAAATGTAATACAGATTGAGCTCGAGTCAGTCTAAGCCTAAAAACTGATATAAAAATTGAGTACGTTTTATCTCCATCCCCTACGTGTATGACACATTACGTCACATATAAGTGTTTTGGTAAAAAGAATGCAAAAGCTTGGAGATGGGAAAGAAAGGAAAAGGTAATTTAAGCTTCGGTTTTTCGGAAGCGCTATTGCACTGGGCTCCGGAGCCCTGTATTTATGAGCTCCAGTGAATTCCGAAAAATATTTAAATATTTACTAAAAACAGAGAAGTACCGGAGCCGGGCTCTGGTGGGCTCCGGCGCAAATTAAGCCCTGGTTACAACCGAATTTTATACAGTGTAATTTTATATCACACTAGCTGACCAACCGGCGTTGTCCAGGCCCATCATAATAACCTTAAATAAAACTCAAGTTTGTATGATTTTATATCCTTTGAAAATCTTTTAAATGAACCTAGTTTCGGAAGTCCCATTACCTTCCACAGCCTCTCGTGTGTTCCCAACATATCTCTTTCCGAACGAACCTGTGATCTGGGTCCCCGCTACCTAAAGCGGTATGTACCGGAAGTGCTCCGCACGTACCGCAGATAATCGAAAACCAAGTCGAGTGAGCCAAACTTCGTTGTAATCAAGCCCATAGAACCCGAAAAATGAATGCATAATTAATGTTCGAAAATGTTGGTAACTGAAGTCTTAGATAAAGTTTCATAATACAGAAAGTAGCTGAATTGTAATCTAACTTAAATGAACCTATTCCCGTTGAAATCGGGCCCCTAGAACCCGAGGAAAGAATACACCCCTAAGCGGTGGAAGGTTGCAACCCCCCCCCCCCCCTCTGTAAATTTCACGGACTACTTTTAAAATTAACGCAATATTATTTAATAAACGGATGAAATCCCGGGCGGCAAACAACGTAGCTACGCTACTGCACCTAACGAAAATTTTCATATGAATTCGACATTCGTTTTATTTGATATTAGCATAAATTAGAGGCCCCGATGTAATTATGAGCACGCTAGAGGGCGAAGCTAGCTAGTTTAATAAAATGTTATTATTATCACGCTTATATGTTAAAGCCTCGATAATTCGACATCCTCATAAATAAGTGTATTTAGTTAATATTATTATTTATACATTTGCTCTAAAAACTGGATAACTTGAAGATTCATTAATCTGTTTTATTATATATCGAATACAAGTTATACGGTTAAACCTTGATGAATTCTCAAGCTTATAAATCTATGTTTTTATTTAAACAATTATCATTGGTCATTGTGGTTAAAACCTTGATAACTCTATATCCTCATAAAGCAGTGCTTCTATGCAATAGAATCTAATTAATTTTCTTTACATCCGCAATAAAATCAAAATAACAAGTTATCCCCAAACGATCTCTCTAAACGCAAATACGTAGTTACTTCGCCATCTCTTTAAATTTATATTTCAATCAGTTTGATATAAATTCTGTATGATTTCCAAAAAACCTCGAAAAGTCGTCATCCTTAATCATCTGTGATTTTATTAAATCGAATGTCATTAATGAATTATATATATCCAATCTTGATAACGACATTCTCACAAATTTGTCTTTTTGCGCATCGAATTTATTTAATTTATATATTAAAAGATCAGTGATTCGCCAGCCTTATAAACCTTTGTTTTTGTTGAAAGAAGTAATATTTATTTGTTACTGATATGGGGGCACTATAATATCGATAGCTCATCAATTTCATAAATCAGTGCTTTTACTCAATCATCATTAATATTTTATACATATGCATTAAAACCTCAATAACTCGTCAGCTACTAAGAGTGTTTTTGTATTTAACTGTAGAATAAGTTTTCAGCGAGATCGGATTTAACGACAACCCAGTTTTTAGCGGGGAAAATTGAATAAAACGTATACCAATAAAAGAAAGTTTCGCTCTGTCTGTGTGTATGTGAGTGTGTGAGTGTCTGTGTGTCTGCGTTTGATGACTAGCAAAATCTACCGCACGTAGAAGTCTGAACATTTAGGTGAAAACAGTCCAAGACATGTCCTGATGCACCTGACAAAAAGATTTTTCTTTTTTTAAGGGTCGGGGCCCCTGTGCCTCTAAGTTTTTATGCTCTAAATTGTTAATAACATACCCCCTTTATATCCAATCTTCTTCGTTCTTGGGGCCAATTCCCTATTTAGTTATTCCCTCATTTCTACATTCCAGTTAAGACCCTGGCAGCCTGGGACCCGGTACAGCACTCCTTGAAGTTTTTGCGCCCTAAATTGTTGATAAATTGCTTCCTTTTAATCCGATCTTCATTTTTGGTATCCTTTTTTCATTTAGTTATTCTCCCATTTCTACACCGTAGTTAAGACCCTTGCTCCATTCTCCCCCCTAGGGTCCCGTAGGTCCCTTGAATTTTTTGTGCGCCATGCATTTTTCACCCTCTAATTTTCTCACCTTCTCAGTGCATAATTTTAAAACTGAGTATTGGACACTTCTCCCAGGACCAACACCCTCATATTTTATTTGGGCTCTAGGACAATCATTTAAGCATTTACCCAATTTTTGGCGCATTTCTTTAAATTATTATTCTAAGGAATAATTCATAATTCTATGGCTAATTTTGAATAATTGAAGATCTAAGGCCTTTTAACATATTTTCATGTTATGCTCTTAACTATCAGTTGGCCTCTTTTGGGCCCTTTATTGTAGCTCCCTTAAAAATGACCCGATTCATTAGCTTTTTTTTCTAACAACTTCTTAAGTCTTCTAGCAACTCCATGAACGACAAAAAAATTTCTCACTTTAGCTACCACCAATTTTGAATATTAATCTCCTTCTTGGGGCCTTTGTTGCAGCTTCTTTAAAAACGATCTTACTCTCTATTACAATTTTCTACTTCATAGTTCTTGCGTCCTACAGCTACTTTAAAACTATTAAAAAGTTTTCCTTTACCCAACTACATTCCAGTTAATATCCTGCCCCCTGGGCCCGGTCCTTCTTTATACTCAAGCTACCACCTTTTTCGAATATTAATCCCCTTTTTCGGCAACAGCTTACGTTTACTCACTACATCCGTAAATTAAAAATAAAAATCGCGTTACGTTAACCCTTAAATGCGCGATTTTTTATTTTGCTTCGAAAAAATTATATATGATTCTCTGAAAGGTTTATTACACAGGAAAAATAATGAAAAAAATAATCAGAGATACATTTTTCATATAATACCGTGATGCATTCTCTTTTCTTCTGTTGCGCATCCGCAATACAAATAATAACTACTGCCGTGTGGCTGTTTTACGCTAAAATATTGCAAATCAGTAAATATTTTAAGAAGTATGTCTCCAAATACCTTATTTTATATAATTATTTATTTTATAAAACTTAACCTTTAACCCTTTAAATACCATGATAGAATACGTTCTAGAAATTACGTACTCCAGAGAATCTGACTTTACACAAGAAAGTTTCAAGGGTTA
Source organism: Maratus speciosus (assembly GCA_963932465.1). Classification (NCBI taxonomy): domain Eukaryota; kingdom Metazoa; phylum Arthropoda; class Arachnida; order Araneae; family Salticidae; genus Maratus; species Maratus speciosus. The sequence goes on along the minus strand of CAWVRF010000967.1, from coordinate 224,861 downwards.
ATTTCGCTTTATTTAAATACGGAATGTCTGTTATTAATTAAAACAAATATTGCTATTTTTATCTCCTGGTGTGAATTAGGTATATACGAATAAAAAAAATCTTTTAAATTAAAAAAAACTGTTCTTTGCTTAAAAAAACTGTTCTTTGTCCCTGCGCACTAAAGGGTTAAAGGTAACTTTAGAAAAGGGATTTCATCCGTTTATTGAATAATATCGTGTTAATTTTAAAAGTAGACCGTGAAATTTACAGAGGAGGAGGGAGGCAACTTTCCACCGCGTAAGGATAAATTGTTTCCTCGGGTTATAAGGGCCCGATTTCAACGGGAATTGGTTTATTTAACTTAGATTACGATTCAGTTACTTTCTGCGAAAATACTACTTTCTGTGATTATGAAAGTTTATCTTAGACTTCAGTTAACGACATTTTCGAACATTAATGATGCATTCGTTTTTCCGGCTCTATGGGCTTGATTACTACGAAGTTTGGCTCACTAGACTTGGTTTTCGATTGTCTACGATACGTGCGGAGCACTATGTAGCGGGGACCCAGATTACAGGTTCGTTCGGAAAGACGTTTGTTGGAAACATACGAGACGCTGTGGAATGCAATGGAACAACCAAATCTAGGTTCATTTAAAAGATTTTCAAATGATATAAAATCATACAAACTTGAGTTTTATTTAAGGTTATTATGATGGGCCAGGCAAACGCCGGGTGGGTCAGCTAGTGTGATATAAAATTGCATTGTATAAAATTTGGTTGTAACGTAGGGAACTAAAAAAAAGCAAGCAAAAAATTCATACCGCACAGTTTGTTTTTTATTTTTAATCCGATATAGATTTCGTTATTCATATGTCTAACTGTTTTATACGTTTAATATAATATGTTGAAACATCACAAAGATATTATTATTTGTTAAAAAACCTTGTTTATATGACTTACCTTTTTCTGCATAAACAAATTGCAGTAGTAATCCTTATCTCAGTTCATAATTTTTTTTTTTTTTAAATGCCAATTGCAAATATCCGTTTATTTTTCAAAAACATCATGAAAATTCAACAAACTATTGTATCGGAACATTATTTGTGCTATAAAATTTACCAAATAATGATATTTTTGTGCAAAATGAAAAAAAATAGATAAAATTCTCACCGATAAGCGAAGTTTTAGGAGCCTCATTATAAAAATGTATGACAAATAGGCAGATTATGGATTCTTAAAATAGTCTCACACTAAAAAATTGAATTTGATTGTTTTGTATCTGAATGAAAAAAGCTGTACATTTTGTGCTTGTAAGAAATAAAAATGGTTTTATATGAATGCGTTAGAAAATAGCCAATTTGGATTTGAGAAAATCATTTAAAAAAAAAGAAAGAAAAGAAAGAGAAAAAAATCACTCCCGGCTCGGCCTGCAGGCACAGGTAGATTTCGAAGTTAAGTACTAATTTCACCAAAAAGGCTAAATCAAGATTAGAGATAAACACAGTTTGACAATTTTTTCTGGTCGCTTTTGACGAGTTTTTAATTTCATTTTTCTAAACTGGTTTTGTCAGAATCATGTTAAGGCTGTGTTCTCAACTACACTGCTCAACAAGGTTGATATTTTCTGACACAATGACGTACAGATTTTTTAACGTAATTGTATAAAATTGGCAGACCTACTACAAGGGATTTTTTTCCCTTCGTTCAATGTTTTTATTTTTTTTTTTATTTTTTTTCCTTTTGTTGGGAAATTTGGTTCAAACTGTGACAGTATTTTCTGAAACATCTATTGTGTTTACAAAAAAAAACGGAAAATGTCTTTCAATTACATAGTTTCCGTATAACAACACCTTCCAATTTCATGCGTTTCCGAAGAAAAGGGAATTAAAACTTATGTCATAAAGTTGACCCTATGGATTTGAGAATAACCTTAATACGATATTTTTTTCTTGAACCCCCTTTTTTTGTGTAAGAGTTGGTTTTATCAAAATCTTGCCAATATAAAAGTTGTAGATAATATTAAGAAGATTTATAATAAATTTAAGCGGATTTGATATCTTGTGAATTGACGAAGTTATGATTTTTTTTTCTTTTTAACCCTCTCCCTTTTCTCTGTAAGAGTTGGTACTATCAAAAACTTGTCAATATAAAAGTTGTAGGTAAGATTAAGAAGATTTATAATAAATTTAAGTGGATTTTATATCTTGTGAATTGACGAAGTTATGAATTTTTTTCTTCATAAAACTCTATTTTCATTGCCCCTTGAGCCCATTTTTAATGATATCAAAAACCGGTTATGCATAATTTTTTTGACCTTTTCCTAGAAGTAATAATAACTTTAAACTGATTTGATATGCATTATAATTAAGAAGTTATTGTTTTTTTCTGTTTTCACAAAATCCTTCCCTATTTCCACCCCCTTGGGTCGATTTTGCCCATTAACGAACTTTACCGAGATTTTCTGCTCCTTGATTGTATGGTATGGCCTTGATCAGTTTGGAAGAGGTTTGTGCAGAGTTATGGAAGTTATCGTGTCCATAAAAAAGTTAATATGGATAGATAGTTAGATAAAGTTTTGAACTGGGGGTGGTTTGGTGTTCTATGGTTTCATGATCGCCGTAGATCTGCAAAAATGTTGGTAAAACGTAATATGTAGTATTTCTTATTACGAAATCTACCTAAAAATGTATTACCCTGATTTTATTCCTCTAAATATCTACAATATTCTGCTTAATACTGAATATCGTCCGAAATTCGTTAGATCCCTAGCTGAGGCTGGATACATTCTATGACTACAAATGCAAACTTTATTAACAAGAATGAAAAAAATAATATTAAATAAGAACCAATTTTATTAATATAAAGGAGAACCTAGCTTCAAATTTAAAGAAAAATTCTATATGCTTACCATATATATCTAATTCGATAAATGCTTTTCTTAAATTTTGAATATCAAATTAAATTAGAATTATTTGAAAAAAATATTTTTAATTTTCTCAACATATATTTTTTAACTTTAGAGTATTATTGATTACAAAGAAACCGTTATTGAAAAATTAAGTTAATACAAATAGAGGAATAAGGATGAAACGTAAAAAGTTCTCAATAAACTTGAAAATTGGTGAAACAATTAAAATTATATATCACGTTTAAAACAAAATGTTATTAGCCTGCGGTACGGTATGCTATTTCTTTCTCCCAGCTTATTTTGTGTCCAAAAAATAACGTTACCTTACAGAGGCTAGCCGTAAAAGAAAGCATTACGATTAAATACTGTTTAGCAATTTTTTAAACTTCTAAGCATCGCACATTTTCAATTTTTATACCGTCGTATTGGAGAAAAAAAGTTCTTTTAAATACATTTTGTTTGAAAACTGTATCTCCATTTATTTTTGAAATATTAATTTTTTTGGAGTTTTTAATTCACCATTTGCTTAATATTGGCAACGGAAGAACTCGATTTCTGTAGAAAGTAAAGGAAGAATAGTTTTAAAATAGCAATTATATATTTTTGTTGCCATTTTTTGCAACAACCGAAAGAAAATGTAATTAAAATACGTGCTATTTTGAAAAAAAATATATAAACGAATGATTTCTGAAAACAATGGAGCTATTATACACTATATTTAATTGTAAGTATCTATGAATCATTAGATCGCCGTTTTTTTTTTTTTTTTTTATTTTCTTGAATGGCGGAATATTTTTTTGCATTTGTGCATTATTTCGCGATAATGATGTGCTATGCATGCTTTACTGTAGATATTTAAGAGTAGATCGTAAATGTGGAATTCTTAAGCGGATGCGAATGACGTCATTTTACATAAAATAAAACGTGTGCTTTAAGTCTTAAAATTGAAATATGTTTTGTACTGCAGTAGAGTCCCGCTTAACCGAGTTATTTTCTTCTGATGGATTGGTGGCTTCTATTATTATGAAACAGCCATTATAAATGAGGTGTTAGGGGAAGATGAAAAAGCAGTCGTCAAAAAAAAATTATAGCCATTTTTCTCCCATTCCGACAGAAAATCAGAGCTCAAACTTTTTACGGCTGCTCTTTCATCTTCCCCTAACACTTCATTTATAATGGCTGTTTCATAATAATAGAAGCCACCAGTCCATCAGAAGAAAATGAAGTAATGGAAATGCCGGGGCGACACTAAATTCTCAAAAAGCAGTTTTCCTGTTCTCTAGTTTAATATTATTCTATTAAATTTTCAATTCATTTGTAAACGTAGGTGTATATGATCCAGCAATGGCATTCATTATACAAATAATAGTTTCTCCAAAATAATTTTTTACATTCCGTGTTTAAATGTTTAAATTTCTTAATTAAATCAGAAAGAGAAAGAGTTCTAATTTTTTTTAAATCATTAACAGTGTTGAATTCATGGGGTGATTTGAGATTTTGTGTTTTCAATGGTCAAAAAGTGCAAATTCCACCCCCACCCCCACCCCGGAGCCACAGAAATCCAATCCTTCACGGAGTAAAGGGTCTAAATTCAACTTGATCAATAAGAGAAAATTAGGAATAATCCAGTTTAATGCCATAATATGCTTTATTTGTATAAAATAGACTTATTTAGCACGGCTAAATTGGTATCAAATAATAGCTCTTTTTCGTTAGTAACCGAAGAAAATGAAATGAATAAAGAAATGACCAAACATGATGATTGATTTCTCATTTCAACTGTTGCATCAAACTTCCGCCAAATACGCATATGTTGGCGCAACACAGTCTGGAATAAATAATGTTAGGGTGGAATAAAAATAAACAGCTCTTAAATTTACGATTATCTAGTCAAAAATAAATAACAAAATAAATAAATTACTGATAAAAGGAAGTTAGATATAAAGGATTTTATTTTAATGTTTTTATGCATAAAAATGTCTCCATGAATATTTTAGAAAGTTTTGGAAAGTTGAGCGTTTTTTTTAAGAACTTCTTAATATTTATTATCAATAAAGTTTATGGATGGTTAAAGGACATGGAAAGTGTATAATATGAAACAGTGATCACAGTGCTTTATCACATTGATATATCACATGTGGGGTGTCGGCAAAAGTTAGAAAAGCGCCCCTCCAGGGAGTCGCGCCCCTCAGAATAGACCCTCCCTTTCTTTGAATTTTTTATATATTATAAACATTATCTATCAGAGGGTTACGTAAAAAAATTCCGATCTAAAATGATGAAAACGCTACGATTTCAAAAAATTTCAAAAAGCCCTCCCCCTTGGGGTGGCAAAGCAGTGTGTGTGTGGGGGGGGGGTGGAACTTGGGAGGTGTATAATATGAAATAGTGGCTATAGTGTTTTTCAATGATATATCACATGAGGGGTGTCTGCAAAAGTTGGAAAAGCACCACCGGTGCACCAACTCTCGCGCCCCTCTGCAATAACCCCCCCACTCTTTGGAATTTTATATATTATAAATAATATTTATAGGAGGGCTCCGTAAGAAAATCTAATCTAAAATGATGAAAACGCTACGATTTCAAAAAGTTCGAAAAGTGCACCCTGGGGAGCTAAATTGAGGGGAGGGGAGAAGAAATAATTATAACATGAAAAAGTGGTTTTTCCGGTGATATATCACATAACTGACCCGAAAAAAGTTTCAAAATTGCCCCCTGTGGGTCCACTCTTTCGCCACCTGAATACACTCTTAATTCATGCATCCCCTCTTTTAAATTCTTATGTTTAAAAAATAATATTTTTCGGAGTTATCCGTCAAAAAACCCCATTTCAAACAATATTTATTGTAGAAAATGTTACTTTTTAAAAAATTTGTTTGTTATAACTAATTATAGCCTAACCGTAATAGTAACCTAATTATAACCTACCCTAACCTAACTATAACGTAACTGTAACCTATCCGTAATGTAACCGTAACATAACCATAACTTAATTGTAACCTAAACGTAACCTAATTGTTACCTAAACGTAATCTGTGACCTAACTTAATCTAAGTGTCGGCTAAATGTCCTGTCGGCTAATCGTCTTGTCGGCTAAACGTACTGTCGGGTAATTGTCCTGTCGGGTAATTGTCTCTGTCGGCTAACTGTCGCTGTCGGCTAATTGTCTTGTCAACTACGTCAATGTACGTGTCAGCTAAATGTACTTGTCGGCTAAACGTTCTGTCGGCTAATTGCTGTCTGCTAAATGTCTTGTCGGCTATTTGGTTGTCTGCTAAATGACATAAACCCGAATAAGCCGGTATATCAAATTTGAAGCAAATCGAATAATTCTGCATGAAAACCCATTTATCTAAATTAATGGGGGAGACTAACCTCCGTCCCCCCTTCATGCTTAACCAATAAGCCTCCAAATCTAATCAAGGCAGCTCCTTAACATATTAAACCCGTATACCAAATTTGGAGCAAATCGAATAATTCTGCATGAAAACCCATTTATCTAAATTAAGGGGGATAGCCCTCTTTCCCCCCTTTATTCTTAACTATTGAACCACCAAATCTAATCAATGCAGCTCCTTAACATCATAAACTGATATAGCAAATTTGGAACAAATCGAATAAATCTGCATCAAAAACCAATTTATCTGAATTAAGGGGGTGGGGGGGGGGGGGGGTTAGCTCCCCTATCACCCTTTATTTTTAACTAATGAACCTCCAAATCTAGTCAAGGCAGCTCCTTAACATAGTAAACCGGTATACCAAATTTGGAGCAAATTGAATAATTCTGCATGAAAAACCCATTTATCTAAATTAAGAGGGGGTAGCGCCCTTTCACCCCTTTATTCTTAACTAATGAACCACCAAATCTAATCAATGCAGCTCCTTAACATGATAAACCGATATAACAAATTTGGAGCAAATCGAATAACTCTGCATGAAAAACCCATTTATCTAAATTAAGGGGTGGGGATGGGGTTAGCTCCCCTATCACCCTTTGTTCTTAACTAATGAACCTCCAAATCTAATCAAGGCAGCTCCTTAACATAGTAAACCGGTATACCAAATTTGGAGCAAATCGAATAATTCTGCATGAAAAACCCATTTATCTAATTTAATAGGGGGTAGCCCCCTTTCCCCCCTTTATTCTTAACTAATGAACCTCCAAATCTAATCAAGGCAGCTCCTTAACATGATAAACCCGTATACCGAATTTGGAGCAAATCAAATAATTTTGAATGAAAAATACATGTATCTAAATTAAGGGGGGAAGCCCTCTTTCCCCCCTTTATTCTTAACTAATGAACCACCAAATCTAATCAATGCAGCTCCTTAACATGATAAACTGATATAGCAAATTTGGAACAAATCGAATAACTCTGCATGAAAAGCCCATTTATCTAAATTAAGGGGTGGAGGGGGGGACTAGCTCCCCTATTCCCCTTTATTCTTAACTAATGAACCTCCAAATCTAATCAAGGCAGCTCCTTAACATAGTAAACCGGTATACCAAATTTGGAGCAAATCGAATAATTCTGCATGAAAAACCCATTTATCTAATTTAATAGGGGGTAGCCCCCTTTCCCCCCTTTATTCTTAACTAATGAACCTCCAAATCTAATCAAGGCAGCTCCTTAACATGATAAACCGGTATAGCAAATTTTGAGCAAATCGAATAAGTCTGCATGAAAAACCCATTTATCTAAATTAAGGGAGGGGTGTAGCTCCCCTATCCCCCCTTTATTCTTAACTAATGAACCTACAAATCTAATCAGGGAAGCTCCTTAACATAATAAACCCGTATACCGAATTTGGAGCAAATCAAATAATTTTGAATGAAAAAAACATGTATCTAAATTAAGGGGGGGAAGCCCTCTTTCCCCCCTTTATACTTAACTAATGAACTTCCAAATCTAATCAGGGAAGCTCCTTAACATAATAAACCGGTATATCAGATTTAGAGCAAATCGAATAATTCTGCATGAAAAACCCATTTATCTAAATTAAGGGGAGGGACTAGCCCCCTTTTCCCCCTTTCTCTTTAACCAATGAAACCCCAAAACTAATCAGGGAAGCACCTTTCAAGAATGAACGTATAAAAAAAAATTGAAGCAAATCGGATGTTTCTATCAAGAGTTACCTTGTTACGTGAATACGTACGTACATACTTACATACATACAGAACAGCGGGCACATCAGCTCTCTGACTTTGATAGCCTCTGAGCTAAAATGTTGAATTATGATGGTGACGAGTTATTGAGGTTGACATTGTTGGTATATCACCGACCCACATCAATGTGTCTTCTAAATTCTTTCGGCAAAATGTATGTTTCTGATAAATATCATGTCGGCTATTTGACCTGTCTGCTAGTTGTCCTCTCGGCTAATTGTCATGTCTGCTAATTGTCCTGTCGGCTATTTGACCCGTCTGCTAATTGTGAGGTCAGCTATTTGACCTGTCGGCTAAATGTCCTGTCGGTTATTTGACCTGTCGACTATTTGAACTGTCGGTTAATTGTCATGTCGGCTATTTGACCTGTCGGCTAATTGTCATGTCGGCTAAATATCATGGCGGCTAATTGTCCTGTCGGCTAAACGTCCTGTCGGCTATTTGATCTGTCGGGTAAATGTACGTTTCGGCTAAATGTACTTGTCGGCTAAACGCCCTGTCGGCAAATTGGTGTCTGCTAAATGTCTTGTCGGCTATTTGGTTTTCGGCTAAATGACATAGATCCCCCGTAACCTAACTGTAACTTATCCATAATCTAACCGTAACCTAACCATAACCTAATTGTAACCTAACCGTAACGTAATCGTAACCTACTTATAACCTAACCATAACCTAACTGTAACATAACTGTAACCTAACAGTAATCTATCTGTAAAATAAACGTAACATGACGGTACGCTAGCCGTAACCTAATTATTAACTAACCGTATCCTAACTGTGATGTAACTGTAACCTAAATGTAACCTAACCGTAACCTAACTGTAGCCTGGAGGTAACCTAACCGTAATCTAATTGTAATCTATCCGTAAGCTACTGTAACCTATCCGGAACCTAACCGTAATCTAACTGTAACCTATCCGTAATCCTATTTGTAACCAAACTGTAACGTAACTGTATCCTATCCGTAACCTAATCGTAGCAGAAACGTAATCTAACTGTAATCTATCCGTAACTTAACCGTAATCTAACTGTAACCTAACCGTAACGTAACCGTAACCTACTTATAACCTAATCATAACCTAACTGTAAAATAACTGTAACCTAACAGTAATCTATCTGTAAAATAAACGTAACATGACGGTACGCTAACCGTAACCTAATTATAACCTAACCGTATCCTAACTGTGATGTAACTATAACCTAACTGTAACCTAACCGCAACCTAACTGTAGCCTGGCGGTAACCTAACCGTAACCTAATTGTAATCTATCCGTAACCTACTGTAACTTATCCGGAACCTAACCGTAATCTAACTGTAACCTATCCGTAATCCTATTTGTAACCAAACTGTAACGTAACTGTAACCTATCCGTAACCTATGACCAGAAACGTAATCTAACTGTAACCTATCCGTAACTTAACCGTAATCTAACTGTAACCTATCCGTAACATAACCTTAACCTATCTGTAACTTAAACGTAACCTAATTGTTAACTAAAAGTAACATAACTGTGACGTAACCGTAATATAACTGTGACGTAACCGTAATATAACTGTAACTCAACCGTAACGTAACTGTAACCTAAGTTTAACGTAACCGTAAACTAATTATAATCTATCCGTAACCTAAAAGTATCCTAACCATAACCTAACTAAGCTAATCGTCCTCTCAACTAAATATCCTGTCGTCTAATTTTTCTTGTCGGCTAACCGTCCTGTCGGCTAAATCTCCTGTCGGCCAATCGTCCTGTCGGCTAAATGTCCTGTCGGCTAAATGTCCTGTCGGCTAATTGTCTTGTCGACTAAATGTCCTGTCGGCTAATTGACTTGTCGGCTAATTGTCTTGTCGGCTAAATGTCCTGTCGGCTAATTGTCTTGTCGACTTATTGTCCGTTTCGGCTAATTGTCCTGTATGCTATACGTTCGTTTCGGCTACTTGTCCTGTCGGCTAAATGTACTTGTCGGCTACATGTCCTGTCTGCTAAATATACGTGTCGACTAAATGTACTTGTCGGCTAAACATCCTGTCGTCTAAGTGCTGTCTGCTAAATGTCTTGTCGGCTATTTGGTTTTCGGCTAATCGTCTGCGACCGGTTTCATGTTCCTACGCTAGCCTTCTCTCAAGGCAGCTGGTGACAGATAAAGAATGAACTATACAGCCACAGCGTAGAGTTTTACACGGGCGGAAATTTCCAGGCCCGGGGCCGGTCCGACTCATAGAAAAAAAATTCTGCCCGGCCCGAAAAAAAGTTCAAATCTCGGCCCGAGTGAATAGCTACAAAACATTGATTTTTACGTCGATTTTGTTAAAAATTTTACTCTTACGAGGAGTTCTGATCAAAGGTACTATCTTAACTTTTTTTTCATATTTCTAAACTTCATTTTTATATAAGTGCCTCTGTCGGCGATATTTATTTTTTTAATGAATCGCTATTTCTTCTGTGTAAACGTTTCAGTTATCATTAATATTGTTAATCCCTATCCCATGCATTGAATTGTTAAAAATCTGAAAAATGCTAGTAAAATCTTTAAGACTCAATTGCATAGAAAAGAAAAAAAAATGCTTTATAGACAAGTTCCCTTCTTAGCAAATGTAAATGTATTATATATGCTTTTCTTACGTATTAGTATATTAATTTTGTATGTATCAACACGTTTTTTAGTTTAAAACAGGATTCCGTCATAAACGGGTTCCTTTTCACGCGTTTTACTATATTTTAATTTAGCTATATTTTAATTAGCGCAGAAATTTACTATTCTTTAAAAAGAATAAATGTTAATGTTTAATTGTATAATAATGGCGATTCAAAAATGTATGCATATTTTGCAAAAAATTTTGAGCCAGGCTTAATTTCACTGACCTTTGAACGGGCAGGTCACGCCGAGACAATGATTTTCATACGGGCTGGCTCAAAACTAGGACTGAAAATTTTGGACCGTGAAGACTAGAAAACAAACCAGTCCCGGCTCTGTACAGAAAAAATAAGTTAGGCCCGGTCCGATTCTTCCGGAAAAAAGTAAGGCCCGAAACCCGCCCGGCCCGTAAAGAATAGTCAGTAGGGCCGGCTCAGGCCTCGGGCCTGCCCGTGCAGATCTCTACCACAGCGTGTCCGAAAAGTTTGGAACAGTCGAATAACTGAAGAGATACGTATCAGATTGAAAAATGAAAAAATACGCGTTAAATATTTTTTAAAAAGCTACTCAGTGATACCAAATTTGACCCCCGGGGAGTTAGAGGGGGGTCCAACTTTGAAATCTTGAATGATAACCCCCATTTTTTATTACAGATTCGGATTCTACGCACAAAAATGCGTAACTTTTGTTTTTAACATTTTTTCGGATCCTCATAGTATAAGCTCAATATAGAGTGGGCTCTTAAGAAGAGTTTGTACGGCTCATGCGACTGTTGTTCACTGCCTCATTACTTGGCGTAGAGCGGAAAGTCTCCGCCAACGTGCTGAAAAGGGAAAATTGAGTTATATGCCGTGCATTCCTCTGTGCTGATGTGAGCCCGTCAACGTCAAAATAGATTGCAAATTAAATGAAAAAAAGGAGGGGGGATCAGAATCAATTTTTATTATGCCGTGAAAAAAAGGGGGTGGGAGGTGGAATCAGAATAATTTTTTAAGTTGTTTGATTCATGCAAACATTTTAATCAACATTAATATTATTTAATATAATATTTGTTTATATAAAAGTAATTAATTTAATTTTATTATATAAAATGTTTTCATTCATTCAAACTGTAAAACTATTATTTATTACAGTATGTAATTCTTTGTAACAGGATATTTCTTTTAAAGTGAAAAATTTTCCAGTCCATTTTATCTAATATAGTATCAATATTATGTGTTCATAAGCTTTATTTTATTTTTTAAGTTATGAAATATTCAGGCATTTTTATGCCTCTCCCTCCCACACCCTTTTTTAGTTTTTCTGCTCAGTTTATTTCTGCTTATTATTTTTAACTTAACTAGGGGCTCTGCCCCCTACGAGATACGCTCGCCAACCCCCGTTCAGACACCACAGTTTCTAAAAGCACGCTAATTTGATCGGTTTTAAAAAGATTTCGGAAGACTCAATTATAATTTAAAAAACAGTGGCGGTCTCCATATAAACGGTTTTCTATTCATTTCTCTTTGATTGGGGAATTTTAAGGCCGGATAACCCGCCGCTCAGCTGCTGTTAAAAGATACAATGGCTGTTTTCGTCTTTGATTAAATAAAATCAGTTAAACATTTCAAAATAAGCTAATATAAAATGAATAAAGTAAGTCAGAGTCTTTGTCTCCCGGTATTTTTTAACAAAGCGAAAAGAAAGTTCTTTGAAAAAAAGACAATTTAAATGTATAGTTTTCAATCTGACGTAATTTTGACCAAATCTTTCTTTCTCTTTTTAATATTTACGTGAAAATACTTTTGTTAGAAATGAAATATTATTTGCGCTGTCCTAACAAAAATAGTTGAAAAGATCATCTCAAAATATCAAATAAATGTCTCGCGCAATTTTTAATTTAAACTGTTTTGGAATATTATTTTTTGTTCATTTTACGTAATAAGTGTAATGTGACGTAATTTCTCCTATTTAAGACTTCTAACGCATGTTAATGAATTTATTATTTTACAATATCCTTTCTCTTTTAAAATTCACGTGTAAATATAGTTTTTATGACGTAATTTTTAATAAGTTCCTGCTTTTTATACATAATTATTTAATTCTAATTCCAAATGTTTTTTTTCTGTTTATAATAGTCACGTGTAAATAAATTTTTAATTTGAAGCAAACATTATTGTTTGCGCTGTTTATACAGTTGGCAACAGTTTAAATGAATACCATTTTCTAAAATATGTAAAAAATATCTCTCGAAATGCTGAAAATTTGGATTTAAAATAGAAATAAAACCTCAAAAAATGAGTCAAATTAAAAAAAGAAAGACAGTCTGCACACCAGGAACTTCAAGAGTATAAAATGATCTAAAAATGATTAAATTCCTATGTATTTGTATAGTTTTTGCTCATATAAAACTTTTTTAGTGGAGCAATTTTGTCCAACTTTAGCATTAAATATCTCTTAAAATAATTCTTCGATTTGAAAACTGTCTGCATCAGCGTGTTTATCAAACATTTCTGTATAATACCTCCGATTTTCATATTTTTGTATGTAATATTTTTCTTAATATTAACGAAGAAAGACCTCCGGCCACAAAAAATTCAAAACCGGCGGCGGTGACAGCGGAAGTTACTTTTTTTACCCGACTGAAAAGAAAGGTTATGTGTTTCACACGTATCTGTGTATGTGGATTTCTTTATACCCTCGAAACATCCCAACGGCTGGATGGATTTTTATGAATGAGGTCTCTATCGATTCGTCTTAATCTTCCGATGGTTATAGGATAGGTTTTGTTTTTATAAATTCAAAATGGCGGCCGTAAAATACAAAATGGCGGTAGAGACAAAAAAAATTTTACGCAACATATTGAGTGGCATATCATTAGATAGGTCTCACAAAATGACGACGATGTTTCATTGACCATTTTGTAGTCAGAAGATCCGTTTAAATATTACACAACCTGGAAGTTGTGTACTTTGGATCGCTACCTTTACTGTAACTCTAACCTTCATAATAGACATCTATAGGCCTTATCAAAAAAGTGTTTGTAGATAGGAACTAATAATTAAACACAACTTAAAAGTCATCAATACAAGTAAATAAAAAAAAGGTAAGTAATATAAAAAATAGTTTCATATTGATGAGAAATAATTAATTAGTTCGCTTTTTACGCAGTCGGGTTTTTTGATTTTTTAAATTTAATATAGTGTTTATAATGTCCCAGACCCATTTTGATGTTTAATAACTCATAAAATAATAAAGATAGATTAAAATTAATAACATAAATGGTTAGATAGGCTCAAAAAGTTTCATGACCCTTGTCAATGAACTTCCACGTGTGCCCCCTTCGTCGCACGGAGAATATCAAGTCGATAGTCAATTTCACGCCAGGTAGCGGCAAGCATGTCGGCATCCACAGAGGCTATTGCGGTTGTAATTCTGGCTTTTAAGTCATCAATGTTCGACACTCTCCACAGCACTTATACTCTAAAGCGAAAGCTGGGTTCCCGGGGCGGTCATCCCTGTCATCCCTCCCTGTAAACATTGTCCTTTACAAATCCCCAAAGGAAAAAGTCCAGCGGCGTTATATCAGGTGATCTGGGTGTCCAAGGAATTGGACCTCCTCGCCCAATCCATCTTCCTGGAAAATGGTCATTCAAAGAAGTACGAACGATGGTACCCCAATGAGGTGGTGCACCATCTTGTTGCAAAATGACATGTGGCTGAAGCTCTTCTAGTTGTGGAAATACGAAGTTTTCCAACATGCCTAAGTATACGACTGATGAGACCGTCTCTTCTGTAAAAAAGAAAGGCCCAATGACTCGGTCGTGCATTAGTCCACACCACACATTAATCTTTGGGGAATCCCTTACTACCTCACGGTATTCATGGGGGTTTTCAGATCCCCATATGCGCACATTATGGCGATTAACAATGCCAGAAACATGAAAGGATGCTTCGTCGGAGAACATTATGCTCTTCAGAAAATCAGCAGCATCTTCTATTCTCCTTAGCATATCTGTTGCAAAGGCCATCCTCCTAGGCCTATCGTCCGGTTCCAAAACTTGAACAATTTGAACTTTGTATGCATGCAGTCTTAATTTTTTCTTAATAACCTTGTACACCGTCGAAATTGGCATATCCAATTCTCTTGCCGCTGATCTCACAGATCTTCTAGGATTGTGTAAAACGTTTTCTCTGACGCGCTCAACATCAAAATCACTTGTGCAGGGACGTCCGGAACGTTTCTTATCTGCGATACTTCCAGTTTCTAGAAAATTCTTTTTCCACTGCAAGATGCTGCTTTTGGATGGAGGATCTTTTTGGTAAATTCTTCGGCAATTTCTCTGTGCTTGCACTATCGATTTTGTTTCTATGAACCACCATAAAATCTGTGCTTTCTCTTGTGGTGTATGCATTCTCCTTAATATCCGCTCGAATAAAACATCACATGCAAAAGTAACATAGAACAAACACGTCAAAAGTAAACATAACATTGCAATAGTTGCCAAAAACAAAAGAGAGAAAAATGCAATTAATAAGCAGACGATATTTAGAAAAGTACAGATATTTAGACTGGAAAATGAAATTATCTGAAATTAACTACACGCGCAGACGATATTTACAAAAGTAAAGATATTCAAACCTGAAAAGGAAAATATATGATTTATTCCATCAATAAATGCCATAAGTTTGTTTATATCTTCATTATTTTATGAGTCATTAAACATCAGAATGGGTCCGGTACTTTATAAACACCCTGTATTATTTACAATAGAGAGATTCCTTTTGAATGGTGGTTTTATGCATTTTTGAAGGATTGTGTGATAACAGAAGGTAACAGTTTTTATATACAGAGTGATTGATATATATTATGTTAATGGTTTTATCCTTTTTTTGAAGAATTGTATGGAAACATATGATAATATACATTATTAATAAGCGAATAACGGTTGTTTATAGAAGTGGTGGGTGATATATTAAACTTTCTAAATAATTCTAATATATTAAAAGTATTGAAAATTAACTTATTTAATGGATAACTTCAGGAATTTAATATGAAATTAATAAAATAAAGTTAACTCATGATTCACTCGAAAAGAAATTGAAAAAAAAAATTAAATGTAATTAAACTACGTGTTTAAACACTTTGACTGATGTCTTCACTATGTGTGTCATTTCTTTTTAGTAGAATGTTATATGAATACTAGGGGGCTCTGCCCCCTGCAAGCTACGCTCGCCAACCCCCGTTCAGACACCGCAGAATCTAAAAACACGCTAATCTGATGGGTTTTAAAAATATTAGAGAAGATGGGATTATACTGAAAAAAGCTGTGCAGATCTCCCTGTAAACGGGTTTCCATTCAATTCCCTTTGATTGCAAAAATTTAAGGGCGAATCAGTTGCTGTTAAGACATCCAATGGTTGTTTTCGTTTTTGATTAAAGTCGATCAGTTAAACATTTGAAAAGAAGCTAAAATAAAATGAATTAAGTATACAGAGTCTTTGTCTCCCGGTATCTTAAAACAATCTCTATAACAATAGCCTAAGTCATGTGACTATCATCAACAGTTCCGGGCGGACCACATCGCTTTTTATACTCTAGGTGCCATTTTGGTACTTTAATGTTACCCATATGCACAGGTGATAAGTCGTCAAATATTATTCTATCGCCTTCATTTCACCTATATTTTAATAGTCCAAGTCATCAACTGCCATAAACAGATACGGTCTGATCCCTTCGCCTTTCATATGAAAGTTTGGCACTAATGTCATATGCGCCCCGTATATATATACGTATATATTGGCGCGATTTTTTTTCCCACGCCAATTTGGGGAACGTATCAACAGCATAAACAACAACATCCGGCTTACTATATCAAGCAAAATAACGATATTTGGCGCCAGTTAAGTATCCGTTACGTATATGACACTGGCGTCAGAAAAAAATCGCGCCAATATGAGGCCGTATATGACATCTGTGCCGAAAGTTTTTCATTTTGATTTAAAAAAAAAAATTTTTTTTCGAATAAAACTACATAAAAGTTGCCATGGTTGTAAAGAATTCTCGCTGTTACGCTAGCCGGGTGCAAATCTCGCCAATAGCTTTTTTTCAACTCGCCAGTTAGCATTTTTTTTATTTTTCGAGTGGTAAATTAAAACATTGATTTGAAGTTGAAATTAAATGTCATGGTTTGTTGCATCATTTAATATTTGGCCAAATGTCATATACGCACAGCAGGTTTGGCGTAATTTTGTTGTTGTTGTTGTTGTTTTTAACGAAAATTTGGCGAAAACCTCGTTTTCGAATACCAGCTACTTATGCATTTTTGGGATTACTTAGTTATCTAGTCGACCAAGAATCTATCGCCAAACTACAAGATTAAATGCCAATAATGGTTGATCGTAGATGTCACACTCACTTGACTTTAAGCAAGTTACATGCGTTTACGTCATCAAGTGATTTTTGTTTCAACGTTTTATTTGTATATTTATTTATATTATACTAATTTATTTGTTCTTTCGTTATTTAAAGTAAAAATTATGTCAATTTGTATAATTTGCCTACTGGTTTGGCGGTTTATATAATTTGGCGAAATTGGTCGACGGAATAACTAAGTAGTACGGTATTTTTTAATTATTTTCTATTATTTTTAAAAGGAAATAACAACAAAAAAAATAATTAATAACTATAGAACAAAAGGTACTTTTCCTTTACATGGACACCATTGTCGCCAAGCGTAATAGTTGGCGCAAAATGAAAATCACGTGTATTGAAACATTTGAAAAATAAAAGAAAAAAACATTGTCGATAGTAAAAGGAGCATTTTAAAAATATAACATTTGAAAATTACGGACTTTTACGGGCTATTTTATTAAATCACAAATGTATACTTAAACGAAGTGAACAAATAACGCAATAATGCAATAAAGTAATAAAAAAAACTCATATTAAACCGCTTTTCACGATCAAATCCTTTTCACGAACAGGGTTGAAATAATTGGCGCATTAGCATTCATTTTGGCATGGTGTTCGTATAACGGAAAAGTGCCGAACAAAATAATTTATATAATTAAAATAAAAGAGATAAAAGTAAATAAACATTTATTATTAAATAAACAAAAATAACCGGGTTACAATGTCAATCAAACTAATGCCATTTTGGCGTCAATTAGGTACCCCGGTGCGTATATGACATCTGTGCCTAATATTTTTCTTTTCGTTTTGTTTTAAGAAACAAGTAATATAAAAATTTTGTTTTTAAAGTCAATTCCTACTTAGGTCATCAAAGAAAAATTTAATATAATCCCTTAAGCTAATATTAGTTTTTGTTGCATTAAAATATCTCAATTTGTTGATTTTCTAGAAGCAAGTAGGTTTACAATGGAACTCTATGGGAATTTGGCGAAACATCAGAGATATCTAAAAATAACAAATAAAGCCTTTGTGCAACAATATTAAAAAGCAGAAAAACCAACGTTTAAAATGCACAAATAATATATGAAAAGCAGCAAACAGCTGTTTCGAATCTACTAGCGAGATTCTTCTTCAGTGCAAAAGGAACAGCGTGCTAGAAAAAGCAAGGCTGAGCTCAGCCTTGCTTTTTCTAGCACGCTGTTCCTTTTGCACTGAAGAAGAATCTCGCTAGTAGATTCGAAACAGCTGTTTGCTGCTTTTCATATATTATTTGTGCATTTTAAACGTTGGTTTTTCTGCTTTTTAATAATCAGAGATATCGCCAAGTTAGCGACAAACTTGGCGGTACAGAACT
Source organism: Maratus speciosus (assembly GCA_963932465.1). Lineage (NCBI taxonomy): Eukaryota > Metazoa > Arthropoda > Arachnida > Araneae > Salticidae > Maratus > Maratus speciosus. The sequence continues at coordinate 206,422 of CAWVRF010000967.1, read as the reverse complement.
GGGTCCCCCTATGGTAACCCCATATTGAAAATACTTTCACCGATCTTCAATAACCAATGGCGGCCATTTTGTTTCCCATGCCAAACTAAAATTAATTAATTAAAATTTAATTAATTAATTAATATTTGAAAAAACTGTATTAACATCAATTGTCATCCAGTACAAGTTTAAAAAAATTATTTCAACTTGATAGCATGAATAATGAGCATTTTATTAACGATTGAAAATTTGAACAAGATATATGAATATATAAATAAATAAATATATATATAAATAAATATAGGGAGAGTGTGAACTAATAGTAGGAATTGAAAAAAAAAGAAAGAAGTGAAAACCATCAATTTTAATTGTTTCAATTTTAAACGAAAGTTTTGAATTTTAAATAAAATGAATGAAAGGATTATATTTTAAATGAAAGTAATGAAATATAAAAAAATGCGACGGGAAAAATGTTTGGCGATTTATTACCTGCGTCTCGCTAACATAAAAATACCGTCAGAATTGATTTCTCTATCAGAATCTTTCGATTTGGCGAAAGATTGTTCAAGTAAATTGAATTATGAATAAAAGTAGCATGATACATTTCTTAGCATACATTTAAGGGAGGTCAAACTGGTCGCCAAATTAGTTTAAAATAATAACCTTTTCTGAAATATGAAAAAAAAATATCTGTTATGATTAAAATTTAGTTGCCATAATTAGAAAAATGCATTTAAAATTAGAAAAAAAAATATTTCGAATACTAATTCGAATTTAAAAATTCTAATACCAGTTTTGAGATCTGTGGATCAATACGGATTTTTGGTGTTAATTTCATCACAAAGTATTCCATATTTTAGGAGAAATCGCCGTGAAACATAATCAGTTGTTTAATCAGTCGTTTCATAAATTCGTTTCATTTCAGCCGTTTCATATATCCGTTTCATAAATTCGTTTCATTAGGATTATATATATATAGGGCAGACTTAGTAAATATTATTTAATTGGACACAATTACTTAGACAAAATCTGAAATATTATATACTGTTTTCTTTTTAGTACAATATTATATGAATACTTAGTAAATATTTATTTAATCGAACCAAATTACTTAAACAAAATTTGAAATATTATATTTATTTTTTTTTCTTTTTAGTATAATATTAAAAATATTAGTTGAACACAATTACTCTGACAAAATTTGAAATATGATATTTATTTTCTTTGTAGTAAAATATTAGTTGAATACTTAGTAAATATTATGTAGAAATATTATTAAATGTTTTGCAATTACTTGAACAAAACTTGAAATAAGATATTTATTTTTCTTTTTAGTAAAATATTATATGAATACTTAGTAAATATTTACTTAATTGAATACAATTTCTTAGATAAAATTTGAAATATGATATTTTTTTTTTCTTTTTAGTACAATATTAGTTGAATACTTAGTAACTATTTACTTAATTGAACACAATTACTTAGACAAAATTTGAAATATTGTATGTTTTGTTCTTTTTTAGTATGATATTATATGAATACTTAGTAAATATTTTCTTAATTGAATACAATTTCTTAGACAAAATTTGAAATATGATATTTATTTTTTTCATTTCAGTACAATGTAAAAATGTTTCGTGATAATTTATATGATTGTTGAGTAGTTGTTATGTGAAAATATTACTAAATGGTGTGTTTTAAATATTTCGCTATAATTACTCAGACAAAATTTGAAATATGATATTTATTTTTTTCTTTTTAGTACAATATTAGTTGAATACTTAGTAACTATTATTTAATTGAATACAACAACTTAGACAAAATTTGAAATATGATATTTATTTTCCTTTTTAGTAAAATATTATATGAATACTTAGTAAATATTATGTAGAATTATTATTAAATGTTTTTTAAATATTTTGCAATTACTTAAACAAAATTTGAAATATGATATTTATTTTTTCTTTTTAGTATAATATTAGTTGAATACTTAGTAACTATTTACTTAATTGAATACAATTACTTAGACAAAATTTGAAATATGATATTTATTTTTTCTTTTTAATATAATTTAAAAATATTTCGTGATAACTTATATGATTGTTGAGTGGTTGTTATGTAAAAATATTATTAAATGATGTTTTTTAATTATTTTGTGATAATTACTTAGACAAAATTTGAAATATGATATTTTTTTTCTTTTTTAGTAAAATATTATATGAATACTTAGTAAATATTTACTTAATTGAATATAATTTCTTGGACAGAATTTGAAATATGACATTTATTTTTTCTTTTTAGTACAATATTAGTTGAATACTTTGTAACTATTTACTTAATTGAACACAATTGCTTAGACAAAATTTGAAATATTATATACTATTTTCTTTTTAGTATAATATTATATGAATACTTAGTAAATATTTACTTAATTGAACCAAATTACTTAGACAAAATTTGAAATATTATATTTATTTTTTCTTTTTAGTATAATATTAAAAGCATTAGTTGAACACAATTACTCTGACAAAATTTGAAATATGATATTTATTTTCTTTTTAGTAAAATATTAGTTGAATACTTAGTAAATATTATGTAGAAATATTATTAAATGTTTTGCAATTACTTGAACAATATTTGAAATATGATATTTATTTTTCTTTTTAGTAAAATATTATATGAATACTTAGTAAATATTCACTTAATTGAATATAATTTCTTTGACAAAATTTGAAATATGATATTTATTTTTTCTTTTTAGTACAATATTAGTTGAATACTTAGTAACTATTTACTCAATTGAACACAATTACTTAGACAAAGTTTGAAATATTATATATTTTTTTCTTTTTTAGTATGATATTATATGAATACTTAGTAAATATTTACTTAATTGAATACAATTTCTTAAACAAAATTTGAAATATGATATTTATTTTTTCATTTTAGTACAATTTAAAAATACTTCGTGATAATTTATATGACTGTTGAGTAGTTGTTGTGTGAAAATATTATTAAATGGTGTTTTTTAAATATTTCGCTACAATTACTCAGACAAAATTTGAAATATGATATTTATTTTTTCTTTTTAGTAGAATATTAGTTGAATACTTAGTAACTATTATTTAAATGAATACAATTACTTAGACAAAATTTGAAATATGATATTTATTTTTCTTTTTAGTAAAATATTATATGAACACTTTGTAAATATTATGTAGAAATATTATTAAATGTTTTTTAAATATTTTGCAATTACTTAAACAAAATTTGAAATATGATATTTATTTTTTCTTTTTAGTATAATATTAGTTGAATACTTAGTAACTATTTACTTAATTGAATACAATTACTTAGACAAAATTTGAAATATGATTTTTATTTTTTATTTTTAATATAATTTAAAAATATTTCGTGATAACTTTTATGATTGTTGAGTAGTTGTTACGTAAAAATATTATTAAATGATGTTTTTTAAATATTTTGTGATAATTACTTAGACAAAATTTGAAATATGATATTTATTTTTTCTTTTTAGTACAATATTAGTTGAATACTTAGTAACTATTATTTAATACTTTACAATTAGTTAAATAAAATTTGAAATATGATATTTATTTTTTCTTTTTAATACAATATTATATGAATACTAAGTAAATATTATGCAGAAATATTATTAATTTTTTTTTTTTAAATATTTTACTCTTATTTAAGTAAATTTTGAAATATTATATTTTTTTCTTTTTAGTAGTTTATGTATTTTTATAATGTGGATGATCAGTTAGTTAATTTTAATTAATTTTCATGACTTATTATTAGTTCCAGGATTTAATTTAAAATTACTATTTATCGTCAAATTTAATGCAGGGTAGTAATATAGCACTTAGAATTTACTGATATATTGTATGAATTTTTAAAATGAAGGTGATCTGTTAGTTCGTTTTAATTAATTTTCATGGTTTAGTAGTTCAAGTATTTAATTTAAAACTACTATTTATCACCAAATTTAATGCAGGATAGTAATATAGTACTCAGAATTTACTAATATATTGAAATTATTATATGTATTTTTTAAAATGTGTATGATCTGCTAGTTCGTTTTAATTAATTTTCATGGATTAGTAGTTCAAGTATTTAATTTAAAATTACTATTTATCGTTAAATTTAATGCAGGATAGTAATATAGCATTCAGAATTTACTGATATATTAAAATTATTAAATGTATTTTTTAAATGAAGATGATCTGTTAGTTCGTTTTAACTAATTTTCATGGATTAGTAGTTCAAGTATTTAATTTAAAATTACTATTTATCGTTAAATTTAATGCAGGATAGTAATATAGCATACAGAATTTACTGAATATTAAAATTATTATATGTATTTTTAAAATGTGGATGATCTGTTAGTTGAATTTTATGTTTTTTAATATATTTTTTCTGTATGCATAAGATTTTTAGAAAGTTTTATTAATATTTTTATGTTGTTATAAAATTACATTAAGATTCAAGTTATCTTAATCAGGTAATTCTTCTTAGTTAGTTTTCATGTCTTACTAGTTCATCTATTTCATTAAAATTATTGTTTATTGATAAATTAATAGTTAGATATATATATATTTTTTAAAATTTGAATGATTTGTTAGTTGTATTTTATATTATTAGTCAGTTGTATTTTCAAATTGTTCTATTTAGCATACTTATATGTATACAATTTTTAGGAATTTTCACTTGAATTGGTAGTATATAATTCAATGTATAAAACATTTGTTATTGATATTCAAGGAAATCATGACTCTATACATGCAAGTTTTTAATAACAGTTCTGAAGTAAAATTATTTCTGTATGAATAAAGTATTTTTTAATCGTTAATGTATAAAATCAACTATAAAAGTCATTAGTATTAGACTTTGGTAAAGACTTTTCAATAATATAAATTATATATGTTAAACACTTGTGATATAAATTTAATTAAATCAAGAAAAAATTGGAAGACTTTGGGTTTAATGATCTTTAATATAAACTGCTGTATACTTCATAAAGGACTTATTTACAATAATATGCAAAATGGTTTGCAATCAAAAATTAACTTAATTAAAGTGAGGGATATTTCTTCGATGTTTATAAAACTTTTACTTTGAAGAAATACGTGGGATGTGACTAAATAATATACTTAAATTACAGTAGTATGTTAAAAAATAATGTACATAATTAATTTATTTGGAATGTTAAAAAATCTTCTTTCTTAAAATTTAAATTTGTGTACTTGCGAAATAATCTCCCCTAAAGTCAATGGCTATCATTATTTATATATTAGTTAGTTTCTGTTGAAAAAGCTGATTACTTATCGAATGTTTGTGAAAGATAGTGTTTAAAAGTATGCAAGTAAACGTTAGGGACGCAGTCTGGATATTGGATAGCATATCAGTTATTAAAAAAAGTTACTTTTGAACCCCTAAAAATTTACCCCCTACATACTTCCCTTTCGAAAAGACATACCCCTCTATGTTCAGTTTATCGTCTTATTTCTATTTCTACTCTACATCGATTCGAAAAAATTAAGCCCTCCTAAAAATAAGTACCCTAAAAATAAGCCCCTCTAAAAATTTAGCCCTTCATACTTCCTCTCGAAAAGACATAACCCCTTATGATATAGTATGACACCATCTTATATGATCATTCACTCAAACTCTAAGCCGATTCCCTTTCGAAAAGACCTATCCCTTAGGTTATAGTATAATATTACCTTATATGGTCATTCATTCAAACCCTAAGATGATTCGAAAAATTGAGTCCCGTCTAAAAATTTAGCCTTCTCCTACCCCGTCATACTATAGTATGATCTATAAGGATAATCGACTCCTTGCGTTCGAATTCCCTGTATTTATTATCTATACATTATTTAGAAACATACTAATTTAAAATGTAGATTTTGCACATTTTGGACCACAATGAGTGAAGCAGCGTTCATTAAAATCGTATACATTAAATTCCCGTATACAAAATCGATAAAATCGTATACATTAAAGTCCAGTAAGGTCCCGATTATCCGCGAGCGGATGATCCGCGGTGCGGTTTATCCGCGAAGCGAATTTTTTTAATTCAAGTCAACAGCAAGGAAAATACAATAAGCCCTACTAATAAATATAAACAGAAAAATTCATGTATTCGAAAGTAATAGAAGAATATTTCTAGATTCGGTTGCCATGTTTGAAATATCAGATATAAAGTCTTGATGTCTTTTCTTGATTTTATTAACCAAACGTAAACACAGCAATTAAAATATTTAACAATTAAATAAGACTATTATGATAAATTCCAGGAGAGCATATCAAGAATAGCTTCATTTTCGAGATAAAAATTATTCCATACTAAAAGAAAAGCAACAGTTTACAATTTAGAAAAAAAAAAAAAGGTGTTTCCAAAGTAAGAAGCAAAAACAAGGGACTGATGTTTTTAGAAAAGTGTAACACAGCTCTTTTTGTACAGTATATATGGCATTGTTTCCTGTTTACTGTTCTTTATTTTAGTGATTTAGACGTAAAGCAAAGGTTTCTGCTGTACTATGCATATGTATGCATTTTAAAAGTTTCATTATATTTTTTGTACACTAAAACATAGTTTTTATGCTTAATTTTCTTTTTTTTTTTTTTTTTTTTTTTTTTTTTGGTGTTTGCACCCCCATTTTCAGTCTTTTTCGGGTTATCCGCGATTTTTGTAATCCGCGGTGCCCCTGCCACCCAATCGCGCGGATAATCGGGGCTGTACTGTAATTCTCAAAGTGCAGTAGTAGTTAAAATAGATACTGTTGACTTATCTTAAATAACGGACAAACCAACCTCTCTTTGCACATAAATGAGAGGAACACAATTTTTTGTCTTGAAACATCTAAAATCTCGACTCACAGATATAGTTTCTTGGCTTGATCAGTTAAACCTACTTCAAATTATCAAGGCAAGAGACTATTTTGTCGCAGGTTCGATTCCAAGTGAAATTTTTACGAAAAAACCCAATTGCAATACTTACCATTCCCATTTCGTGCCCATAGAGCGCGCCATCTAGCATTTTTCCTTGCCGTTTCATCTTCAAACCCTAATTCGATTCCAAAAATAAATAAGCTTTCTCATACTTCCTCCCAAAGAAACCTAACCCCTTATATTATAGTATAACATCACCTTATATGGTCATTCATTCAAGCCCTAAGATTATACGAAAAATTAAGCCCGGTCTAAAAATTTAGTCTCCTCCTACCCTATCATACTATAGTATGATCTTCAAGGATAATCGACTCCTTACGTTCGAAAACTATCTTTATCTCTATGTTCGACAATCAGCTTCTACACTTTATCCTTATAACATGATCTTATCAGATTATCATTTCTTATCTCATTTCCAGCTGATAAGAACCTAACTCTCTCTAATCCTCTCCTACTGTAGTATGATTTTCCCTCTTCCCTCCCATCCTCAATCCCTCCCCTCCTTCCGAACTCTCTTTTCTATACTACTCAGATACGCAGAATATTTTTAACACTTTTCAACAAAGTTGAAAAGTGTTTATGAATTTGGTTTGTCTGTTTGTCTGTCCACGCTCTAACCCGCGCAAATGCACTCGGATTTTCATGCAATTGATATATGTTAATGATTTTACCATGGCATCTCCGGTATTGAATATGAAGTGTATAGCGTGAATTGATCATTTACAGAGGCACTCAAAAGATTTCTTTTTACATTGGATGGGGTCGATGGGGAAAAATCGCTTACTTAGAATTTTAATGACATCACGTTATTTAAAATGTATTGAAATTGATATAAATCACTGAATTTCACTACAAGATTATTGCTAAA
>CAWVRF010000967.1:134400-198400 GCA_963932465.1 Maratus speciosus | reverse complement strand
GAATAGGGCATTCATAGTATTTATCGTTCATTTACAGGGATACACAAAAAAAGAAGTATGGTTTACTGTACGGTCTTTGAGCAATGATTGTTGGAAGTGCGTTTTCAATTTCGAAATGCGATTTTAAATTGAACTTTTTTTTTTTCATGTTAATCGCTATGTATAAGTTCTACATCTCGTATACAGGGCTGCAAAAAGAATTTACGTACCATTCATTAGCGGAAATTGCTAAAGAGCAATTTTCAACTGACGTATGTATTTCCTAACTGAACTAAATTGTTGCATGCATGTAGTTAATAGATACAAACCTAGGCACAGATTTCATGTACGCACCACGTTGGCACGATTTTTTTCAAACGCCAATTTGGCGAAAACCCCGTTTTCGAATACCAGTTACATATATCTATCTATCTATATTATAAAGGACAAACATATCTGTGCGTAACGCATACGTCATTCTGCGAATGGCAACACTTTGAAATTTGAAATAAAAATTTGGTTTTGCAATTTTCGCTACTGCAAAATTTTAAACTTCTAAACATACCACGTTTTAAATGTTTACACCGTCGTATGCAGAAAAAAATGCACATTTAAATGCAATTTGTTTGAAAGCTGTACCTCAATTTATTTTTGAGATATTAATTTTTTTATAGTTTTTAATACCAATTTTCTAATCGTGGCAACTGAAGTACTTCATTTCTATTAAAAGTGGTTTAGTTATCTTTATTGATTATATTCTTACTGATGCCGTTTTCTCATTACAATTAAAAATATATTTTTTAAAAATTTGAACAGAAAATGACGTTACGCTTTAAAAAAGACACAATTTCCCTGATGATGCTGTTATATTTCACTATTTTTTCATTTCGCTGACTTTGAGTTTGAGACAATAGGCAAAATATTTCAGAGAGTGAAAATGGCGTCATATTTAAAAGAAACCGATAATTTTATTTGATAAAACGAGATATTTCCCCATGAATACGTCTAAAAGTTATAAATTTTTGGAATTTTTACGCGCAGGTACAGAGATTGTTATAAGACCTCAAATCACGAGTGGGAATTTTAACATGGCAAGTTGTAATAGTTGACAAACGTGACTTAAAGCTTGAATATATATTTATCAATAACCTATTGCACGTTAAAATGTTTTTAAATGATTAATATTGATGTGAAACGTTGAAAATGACTTGATTTGTTTAGATTTAAAGGGAGGGGGGGATTCTATGATTATGTCATGGTGAAATCCTTTTTGCTGATTTTTTCATTCCGTAATACCAAGCATCAATTGATAACTTAATCAAAATTACTTACCTTGATTATATGTTACTGATTACGTATATGAAAGTTTAATTTTCCAATAATTTTAGCAGTTGAAGTTTATGAAAAAAGTATTTTGTTAATCTTAGATTAAAATATGTCTTTGGAGAGTTAAATTAACAAGTGTAAGATGGATTTTTTATTGTAATTATTGTTGTCGATGTATTATAAATTTGATGCAACAGTTCCTTGGTAAACATTTTCTTTCGTCGAAATTCGACGGGTTCCACCTCGTATATATAAAAGCCGTTCCCTGTGTGTATGTCCTTTATACAAATCTTCAGTTTTAGACCGATTTCCACGAAACTTGCTGTCCATACGTTTTAGAACGTGGAAAAGATCACTGTCTACTTTAAAAAATGATCAGAACACTATTTATCCCTTTTTTCTACCGTCTACCATAATTTTACATTATAGAAGTATATCCTTCTATCTCTCTATTCTAAAAAAAAGTAACTACCGCTGTCACCGCCGCCGGTTTTGAATTTTTTGCGACCGGAGGTCTTTCTTCGTTAATATTAAGAAAAATAATGCATACAAAAATATGAAAATCGGTCGTATTATACAGAAATGTTTGATAAACACGCTGATGCAGACAGTTTTCAAATAGAAGAATTATTTTAAGAAATATTTAATGCTAAAGTTGGACAAAATCGTTCCATTAAAAAAGTTTTATAGGAGCATAAACTATTCATGCGAATTTAATCATTTTTAGATCATTTTATACGTTTGAAGTTCCCGGTGTGCAGATTGTATTTCTTTTTTTAATTTGGCTAATTTTTTGAGGTTTTATTTCTATTTTAAATTCAAATTTTCAGCATTTCTAGAAATATTTTTTACAGATTTTAGAAAGTGATATTAATTTAAACTGTTGCCAACTGTATAAACAGCGGAAACAATAATGTTTGCTTTAAAAAAAAAAAAAAATATACGTGTAATAAATTAAAAATTTATTTACACGTGACTATTATAAACAGAAAATAACATTTGGAATTAGAATTAAATAATTGTGTACAAAAAGCAGAAACTTATTAAAAATTACGTCAAAAAAACTATAATTACACGTGAATTTTAAGAGAGAAAGGAATTTGTAAAATAATAAATTTATTAACATGCGTTAGAAGTCTTAAATAGGAGAAATTACGTCATATTTACGTCACATTACAGTTATTACATAAAATGAACACAAAATAATATTGCAAAACGGTTTAAATTTACAAATTGCGCTAGACATTTATTTGATGTTTTGAGAGGATACTTTTCAACTATTTTTCTTAGGAACGCGCAAATAATATTTTATTTCTAACACAAGTATTTTCACGTGAATATTAAAAAGAGAAAGAATAGTCAAAATTACGTCAGATTAAAAACGATTAATTTAAAATGTCTCATTTAAAAGAATTTTCTTTTCGCTTTGTTAAAAAATACCAGGAAACAAAGATTCTGTTTACTTAATTCATTTTATATTAGCTTATTTTGAAATGTTGTTACACGTGTCTACGTCATCAAGTTATTTTTATTTCGACGTTTTATTTGTATTTTTATTAATGTTGTACTAATTTATTTGTTCTTTCGTTATTTAAAATAAAAATTATGTCAATTTGTATAATTTGGCGAGTGGTTTGGCGATTTATATAATTTGGCGAAATTAGTCGACGGGATAATCAAGTAGTACCGCAGTGGATTTGACGTTAAAATTTCCCCACTCAAAGAGAAATGAATAGAAATCCGTTTATAGGGAGATCGCCACTGTTTTTTAAATTAATAGGGGGCTCGGCCCCCTACGAGCTACGCTCGCCAACCCCCGTCCAGACACCGTAGACTCTAAATGCACGCTAATTTGATCGGCTTTAAAACGATTTCGAAAGATTGAATTATAATTTAAAAAACAGTGGCGATATCTCTATAAACGGATTTCTATTCATTTCTCTTTGATTGGGAATTTTAACGCCAAATCCGTTGCGGTACTACTTGATTATCCCGTCGACCAATTTCGCCAAATTATATAAATCTCCAAACCACTCGCCAAATTATACAAATTGACATAATTTTTATTTTAAATAACGAAAAAACAAATAAATTAGTACAACATTAATAAAAATACAAATAAAACGTCGAAATAAAAATAACTTGATGACGTAGACACGTGTAACAACATTTCAAAATAAGCTAATATAAAAGGAATTAAGTAAACAGAGTCTTTGTCTCCTGGTATTTTTTAACAAAGTGAAAAGAAAGTTTTTTTAAATGAGACATTTTAAATTAATCGTTTTTAATCTGACGTAATTTTGACCAAACTATTCTTTCTCTTTTTAATATTCACGTGCAAATACTTGTGTTAGAAATTAAATATTATTTGCGCTTTTCTAACAAAAATAGTTGAAAAGTATCCTCTTAAAATATCAAATAAATGTCTAGCGCAATTTCTAAATTTAAACAGTTTTGCAATATTATTTTGTGTTCATTTTATGTAATAACTGTAATGTGACGTAAATATGACGTAATTTCTCCTATTTTAAGACTTCTAATGCATGTTAATAAATTTATTGTTTTACAAATTCCTTTCTCTCTTAAAATTCACGTGTAATTATAGTTTTTATGACGTAATTTTTAATCAGTTCCTGCTTTTTGTACATAATTATTTAATTCTAATTCCAAATGTTTTTTTCTGTTTATAATAGTCACGTGTAAATAAATTTTTAATTTATTTACACGTATAATTTTTTTTTTTTTTTTGAAGCAAACATTACTGTTTCCGCTGTTTATACAGTTGGCAACAGTTTAAATTAATATCACTTTCTAAAATCTGTTAAAAATATCTCTAGAAATGCTGAAAATCTGAATTTAAAATAGAAATAAAACCTCAATAAATTAGTCAAAATAAAAAAATTAATGCAATCTGCACTCCGGCAAATTCTAACGCATAAAATGATCTAAAAATGATTAAATTCCTATGAGCAGTTTTTGCTCCTATAAAACTTTTTTAGTGGAACGATTTTGTCCAACTTTAGCATTAAATATCTCTTAAAATAATTCTTCGATCTGAAAACTGCCTGCATCAGCGTGTTTATCAAACATTTCTGTATAATACTACCGATTTTCATATTTTTGTATGCATTATTTTTCTTAATATTAACAAAGAAAGACCTCCGGTCACAAAAAATTCAAAACCGGCGGCGGTGACAGCGGTAGTTACTTTTTTTTAGAATAGAGAGATAATTCAATCTTTCGAAATCTTTTTAAAGCCGATCACATTAGCGTGCATTTAGAGTCTGCGGTGTCTGGACGGGGGTTGGCGAGCGTAGCTCGTAGGGGGCCGAGCCCCCTAGTATATAAAAAAAAAGTTTTGATTTGGAAATGGACCAATGAAAATCTGCGTAGATATTCCGGGTAGATCCGTATCCAATTTGAATGCTTAAGCATGGCCTTTCATCGTTAATATTAAAACTGTTGCATACAAAAATATGAAAATTGGTGGTATTATAGAGAAATGTTTGATAAATACGCTGATGCAGACAGTTTTCAAATCGAAAAATTATTTTATGAGATATTTAATGCTAAAGTTGGAAAAAATCGTTCCATTAAAAAAGTTTTATTGGAGCAAAAACTATACATGAGAATTTAATCATTTTTAGATCATTTTATACGTTATAAGTTCCCGGTATGCAGATTGCATTTATTTTTATTATTTGACTCATTTTTTGAAGTTTTATTTCTATTTTAAACTCAAATTTTCAGCATTTCGAGAGTTATTTTTTACAAATTTTAGAAAATGTTATTAATTTAAACTGTTGCCAATTGTATAAACAGCGCAAACAATAATGTTTACTTCAAATTAACAATTTATTTACACGTGACTACTACAAACAGAAAAAAAACTTTAAAATTAGAATTAAAGGATTACATGTTAAAAGCAGAAAAATTACGTCATAAGAACCATATTTAGGCTTGAATTTTAAAAGAGAAACAAAATCTTAAAATAAAAAAATCATTATTATGCGTTAAAACTTGTAATTGGAGGAAATTACGTCATATTTAAAATGGCCAAAAAATATGGCAAAACAATTTGAATTGAAAAATATATTGGCGCGAGATATTTGATCTTTTCAACTATTATCGTGAATTCGAAGACAGCGCAAATAATATTTTCTTCTAACAACAAAAGTATTTTCACGTGCATATATTAATAAGAGAAATAAAACTTTGGTGTAAATTACGTCAGATTTGAAGCGATACGTTTAAAATGAATTATTTAAAAGAACTATCTTATAGCGCTGTTAAAAAATGCCGGGAGACAATGACACTGTTTACTTAATTCATTTTACAATAGCTTATTTTCAAATGTTTAACTAATTTTTTTAATTAAATACGAAAACAGCCATTGTATCTCTTAACAGCAGCAGATTTAGTCTTAAAAATCCCCAATCCAAGGAAAACGAATGGAAACCCGTTTTCAGAGAGATCGCTACTGTTTTTTTTTGTTTTTTTTTTTTTTCAATTTTAATTCAATATTTTTAAAGCCGATCAAATTAGCGTGCTTTTTGGATTTTGGTGTGCCTGAACGGGGTTTGGCGAGCGTAGCTTGTTGGGGGCAGAGCCCCCTAGTATTTTTAAATTTTCTAATTAAATAGTTCCTTTCCTGTTGCCACACATCTAAAAAACTGCTCAATATTTTTTTAAAAATTGATAACGCGAGTACTCTGTTTTATAAGCCAATAAAAATTCGGATGGTCTCACTATATTTTTGCTGTTTTTGAAATTGACGTCATTCAAAGAAGAAAATGCACATTTTTCATATATATATGTAAAAGCTTTAATTAAGCATGTTTTTAAAATGACGTAGTACCTTAGTTGAACGTTTCTGAAATTAAAAAATCTATTTTAATGAAGTCGTTTCAATATCAAGAAATCAATTAAGGAAAAAGATAATAATAACAAAAAAAAATCGTTTGCTAGATATGATGTCAATTTCGTCAATATAATTTCAAACTGGCTCTAAAAACCGGCTGCTACAGTATCTTTAATTATATCATTTAGGTAAATGTTTTAATACCTGAAATGCAGCGATAACATTCTACGATTTATATCGAATACGGTTATATAAAATACGATTTTTCTACGATTTATATTAAATAGAAATTATAGCTACTATTTTTTAGGGTAAGCTTTTTTCTTTTTTAAACAAAATTTCATCACTGACATTACGATTGAACACGTCTGCGGATTTGGATTTTATGAATGGAAGTATGAGTTTCCATTTAAAAATTATCGGCAATGAATCTTTATATACATGTGTTAAAGATGCCTGATATACTGCCCATTAGTAGTACATAAATAAAAATCGTTTTTAATTTGAAACACGAATATATTTTTAAACCTTAGTATATTTTTTAGATTTCTCAACAACTACAGGGAAAAATATTTTTGATATTTTCGTTTTAGCGATCACTTATTTGTCTGAGTAGCACATTTCTCCCGCTGCGGACAAATTCTACGAACAAATCTTTAATTAAAGGAAATATATGGGTGAATTCGATCTTCCATTTTAAAGCAATATGTATCTTTGTCTCAAATGTCCTTCCGTATAGCTGAAAACGATACGATCATCACTGCGCTATTATACTTTCTAATGAGTAAGACAAAATTTCGGGTGTTTTGGGCCTAATTTTTTAGTTGATCATTTACAGTAGGATTTGGTCTAAGAATGATAAACGGAAATGCAATATACTAAAAGTATTCCACAAAAAATATATAACTTTTTTAAAAGGCTAATAATTCAGAATTGGTTTCGCCTGATTATAGAACATTTAAGTTAATTCTAAAACAAAACATGTACAACAAAATGTTATATACTAAAACTATTCCAGAAAGTTGGGTGCAATTTAATAGTGCAAATTTCATCAAAATCTGTCCAGTAGAACTTTTAAAAAAGGCTAATCTTTTATAATCGGACTCACCTGCCTATTGAACTTTCTTCTATAATTTTATAACAAAGCGACGTAAAACTATATGCAATACTTTAAAAACATCCGTGTAAAACTATCTAACAAACAATACAAGTTCCAATGAAATCCATTCAGAATTTTTAAAAAACTAATCTTTCATAATCGGGTTCCACATGATTATGGAATTTCCCCCTATAATTCTATGACTAATCAGCGTATAACAATGTTACGCACCAAAACCTTAACTGAAAAACAAATAATGCAAGTTGAATTAAAATTATTTCAGAAGAACCTAAGTTATAAGCAGCAGGAATGTGATTCCCACATGAAAACAAACAAATACTGAATTATTTACAATGTTTTTGAGCAATTAAGTTAGTCTTTTGTAACTGGGTTGCATGCATATTTTAAAAAATTCAAGGTTGAAAATTACTTTAAGAAACATGAAAAATCTGTAAATTGACATAAACGTTTCAAACAAATTACGGAAAGGGGTTTTTGTTTTCTGTTAGACGTTGAAATAATGGGATGCATGACGTTTAGAGTCTAAATTGTAGTAAAAGCGTAATTTATGGTACGGCTAGGTTGTTGCCACCAACAATATGATGCTAGGCGTTACTCATAGAAATGTCTTTTCTTCATAATATTGCATTAATAGCAAACGGATATATCTTTCTTAATTGGGTTGCAGGTATATTTAAAAATATCTCCGTGATTGAAAATTAATTTAAAATTGATAAACAATCTGTAAATTGAGATAAGCTTTTCAAACAAATATTACTGAAAGTACTTTTTGTATCTATTAGACGTTGGAATAACCAAATGTGCGATGTTTAAAGGTCAAATTGTAATAAAAGTTAAATTTATGGTTGGGTTAGGATGCTGCCACCAACAATATGACGCTAGAGTTACTCATAGCAACGTCTTTACTTTATAATATTACATTAAAAGAAAACAGGTATATCCTTCGTAATTGGGCTGCATGTAGGAATGAGGTTTCCGCTATTTTGCACACCGGTATATTCTTAGAGAAAAAGTTGTTCTGTTAAATCACAACAGTGTTCCGATTAAATGAAATATGATTTTCTCTAACAAAATACTGGTGTGCAAAAACGTGGAAATCTCATCCTGGCTGCATGCAAATTAAAAAATATCCATGATTGAAAATTACTTTAAAATCCATTCACATGAAAAATTTGAGATACAATTTTTAAATAAATTTCATTTGATTGAAAGTTTTTCTATTCGACAGTGTGAAAAACGAAATTGTATGATATTCATATATTAAGAAAAATTTCAGTAAAGCCAAAATTTATGGGTTAGGTCGTTGCCATCATCCGTATAATGTTACAATTGGCATTGTGTTTGTAGTTTGTTTTTGTTTGTTTATTCTGAAGATGACTCAATGAAAGAGTCGAAACATGTAAATTTTTAACATTTTTAATGTTTTTTTCATTGAAATGACGCTTTTTAAGCAATTAATTGTACTTTAATGTATGTTAAGACATTTGTTTGGAATATATATTATTATGGTATAGTTAATAGTAAAGGCTATTAAGACTATTTTACTTATATTTCTTATTGGTCTTTTTAGCGACTCGTGGACGGGAATGCACCAATCTCAGTTATTGTCATTACCGTATTATTTATTTTAATGTATTTTACCCGGGAGGAACCTTATTATTGACACGAGCGAAGCCGGGTAGATCTGCTAGTCTATGTATATAAAAGCCATTCTCTGTGTGTATGTCCTTTATACAAATCTTTAATTTTTGACCGATTTGCGCGAAACTTCATGTAAATACGTTTTAGAACGTGGAAAAGATCACTGTCTACTTTAAAAAAATTATCAGATCACTATTTATCCATTTTTTCTACCACTTCCTTAATTTAACATTATAGAAATATCTCTTTTTAAATCTTTTTAAATTCAAACGTTTCTTTCCTGTTGCCAAACCCTAAAAAATGACATAATAATGTAAAAAAAATAAGGATAACGCATGTATTTTGTTTCTATTTGCCAATAAAAATTCAGATTTTCTTGCTATATTTTTGCGTGTTTGATATTGACGTCATTCTAAACAGAAAATTTAAATTTTTTGTATATAAAATAAAAACTTTAACTATAAGAGCGGGAAAATAACGTAGCACCTCAATTTGAACGTTTTTTTTTTAATTAAAACATCTATTTTAATACAGTCAAATTTCATGAAAACTATTTAACAAAAAGAAAAAAAAGGCTAGATATGACGTCACATTCTATCAAATCTTTTCAACGCGTAATCAAACTCATTGTAAACATATGGCTCCTATATTTTGCTTACTACTTCGATTGTATACTACAGCCATAACTTATAGCTATACGTTATCGCTAAGTGTTGTATTGGTTTAGATTCAGTGCTAACATTTTCTGTGATTTATAGAAAAAAGAGAGCGGTTATTTACATTTTCCAAAAAAATCTTGACAGATGTCTTGATTTAAAATTTATGGAAAATGACATCATTTGATCTAATCATTGTAGATTTAATTTCAATAAAATTTCAAATTTTCCAAATAAAATTTTAGTAACTACTACCTCATTTGGATGTATTTTTTTTTCATTTTCCCCCGTATTGTGAAGATATTGTATACTTCTGTTACGCGCGCCAAAGAAAACATGTATTTTAATTTTAAAAGTTAAAAAAATTACCACAATGTGTCAAAAGAACATCCTTTTTCTGAATTTAAATTTCGCGAGTTCCAAAATTAAAACTAAAAATGTGAGTTTTTTCATAAACTTCAAGTTAAGGCTGTTCTCAAATACAAAGGAGTTATTTTCTGACATATTTTTTAATTAATTTTTGTTCGGAAACGCATGAAATTGACAGGAGTTCTTATTTAGAAACTATGTAATCGAAAGATAGTTTCCATTTGTTGGTAAAGGTATAAGATCTTTCAGTTGGTGTTTTGAACTGAATTTCGGACGCAACAGTGCAATAAAGGATAAAAACCGGCCGTCACGCAACCACAATTGCTCATAACTCGATTTTTATGAAAAAGGAAAAACTCATTTCAATTCGAAATTGCTTTAATAGTCAGACCTACAAATTTTAAGCCTTTACGTTTAATGAGTCAGAAAATGTGTCAGAAAGTTTCGCGTTGTTGAGCAGGAAACTGCAGAAGCACCTTAAGCATTTGCAGGTTAGTATTTTGTAATCAAGTTGCATGCCAGATAGTCGCTTAAAACATGTCATTCTATATTGTTTTAAACAAAGATGCATGCCATAATAGGTGTCAGGCACACTCATTAAAATAAGAATACCCTTACGTACAGCCCCATTACCGAAGATAAACCCGTCAATATACTTGATAAAAATTGTTCTGCATTTTTCATTCAGCTAATAAGACTAATCCTTCATAATTGGGTTCACATGATTATATAACTTTCCCCTATAATTCTATAACTAAGCAACGGAAAACAATATGTTACGCACTAAAATCTTCCCTAAAAAACTAATAGTGCAAGTCGCATGGAAATCCGTTCTGAAGAATTCAAGTTATATGCACCCGGAACGAAATTCCCATTTGAATTTTATATACTTATCAGGTTATTTTGAGTAGTTTGATTTGATATCTGTTAAATTCGTGTTTTATTTTATTTTATTTTTGGCGTTTTAATTTCGTTTGCCAATTTAGTTATTGAATATTACGCGAAAGCAAACAAATTCTGAATTTTTTACAATGTTTTTGAACAATTGAGTTAATCTTTTGTATTTGGGTTGCAAGCATATTTAAAAAATATGCATGCTTAAAAATTATTTCAAAACCCATAAAAAATTCGTAAATTGAGATAAATATTACAAACAAATATCACTGAAAGTACTTTTATCTTCTATAATACGTTGGAACAATTGAATGTACAATGTTTAGACGTTAAACTGCAATAAAAGGGAAATTTGTTGTGTTAGGTTGTTGCCCCCGAAAATATGATACCAGCGTTACTCATAGACATGTGTCAGGCTAGCTCAGTTTCAAATCACACAGAAATTTCACATAACTTCAAAATAACACTTTCTCGTGTAGCTTTTTAAATATTTTTTATTTCTTCTTGGTAAGACGACACATAACAAATAGAACATCACACGAATACATAAAATAATAAAAGCGCGAATAACTTCCTACATATTACCACAACTCAAAACAGAACAGAACTCCAACGAACTCACAGCATTTCTCATTCGGCAAAGCTCACGCAAGCTAGTCACGTGAGTGCCGGTCGAGTCAATTTTTAAAACGGGTGGCGCGCGTTACATCCACCCCCTCTGTTTCCGATTTACGTCTCGGAGAGGAAACAGGATGCTTTCTGGGTCTTCCTCTTTTTCTCAAGGGTGCAACTGGAATAGTTTCAGTTTCTTGAAATGGTGACAAAGCGGAATCATGGTAAGACCCAATTCGCTCGGTAGGATTGTCCAGGCTAGCAATATCATATGTCACTAGTGACTTTTGAGTCAAAACTATGTACGGGCCATCTCTCTTAGGCATAAATTTGGCTGTTTTATTTTTACTTGCTTTGCTCACAGGATGTAGGGTAACCCATACTTTATCACCAGGTGCAAAATACACTCGTCTACGATTTTTATCGTAATATTTCTTCCGCTGATCTTGTTTCATTTCAACACGCTCTTTCATACTTTTTGAAATATTTGCAAGACGTTTAAGATATGATGTGATCTTAAGTGCACAATGTTGTATTTCCGGAACAAAATTGTCATTTTCCACAACAGCTCTAAAATTGTTCACCACATCATCGATTGTTCTTAATTCTCGACCAAATTGCAGATAGGCGGCAGTTTGGCCAGTTGTATCAGACTTGGCAGAGTTCATAGCAAATCTAATAAAAGGAAGTTTGTCAATCCAGGAACTGTGTTCATCTCCAACAAGGATTGCTATTCGAGGTTTCAAGTCTCTATTTTTGCGTTCGACCGGATTGGCCTGAGGATGGTACAAAGGTGTCAATGATTGGTCTATTCCAAGAATGTAACAAACTTGTTGTAGAACAGCGCTCACAAACTGAGGGCCGTTATCACTTATGAGTCTTCTTGGGATACAATAACGAAGGAAGATCTCTTCAATCAGAGTAGTCGCACATTCTTGTGCAGTGGCAGTTGTTAAGGCAAATAGTTCGACCCACTTAGTGGCACAATCTTCTACTATAAAAATCCATCGGTGCCCATCTTTACTAGGAGGCAATGGTCCAAAGAGATCAATGCTGAGGGTCTCAAATCGCTGAGCATAAGCAGGTGTTCGTAATAAACCGGCTGGTTTCTGATTTGTTGCTTTATAACGAGCGCACTCTGGGCACTTCTTCACATATTCAGAAATTATGCTCTCATGCCTGTCCAATAATATCTTTTAGCAATTCTCTGATAAGTTCCTGCTTCACCATAATGTCCGGCTGAGGGATCGTCATGATGAAGTTTCAAAATATTTTGTCTTTCTTGTACTGGAACGACCAGTTGCGCTTCTTCGGCATCTGATTCGGGAGCATACCTATAAAGCACACCTTGATTCATCAGGAATCCTCTATCAGTCCAATTGGCAAAATCTTCGCTTTTCTGTTCGTCTTCAAAAGAATCTATGATCTTTTTAAGGTTTTCATCTTGCAACTGTGCTTCTCTGATATCTTTTGGACTTCTTGTTGGCATGTCTATGCTGACAAAATTGCATGTCTCACAGAAAGCAGATTGATGATTACAAACAGGGCGTGACAGCATGTCAGCCACAACATTTGATTTCCCAGGTTCATATTCTATTTTCTTCTTATCAATTTCTTTCTTAGCAGGAGTCATCCGATTAGGTGGTGCAGCAACAGGAGCACTGTCACCTGTATTCATACTATGCTCCACAAACGGGGTTGTCTCTCCCCCTGGTTGAAAACATTTTTCATACCTTTTGAGAACATTATTAATGTTGTCCCTTTCATCGGAATTTAGATTTTTGCCTTCATCTTCATGTAAAGCATACGGACTGACTTCGACCGCACCAGCTAACGTGCTATTTTCTTCTTGGTATTCACCAACAAAATAAAACTTTTCCTTAGGTTTATCATTGAAATACCATGTTTTGTTAACAGTATCTAACACTATGTTAGCATTATGCAAGAAATCCATACCTAAAAGAGTTCTATTACCCTTGGCATCTGGTAATACAATGAACTCAGTTTCGAAGACTCGGCTTTCAATCTCTACGGACACAGTGGCAGACAAAGTGTTTCTAACTACGGTAATTCCGTCAGCTAATGTTATTTCATGAGTATGAGGGTTCAATGCAACACCAGTTTTAAAAATAATTCATACATTACGTTCTCCCGCAATAGAACGATTCGCTCCCGTATCTGCACAGACTAGCACCTTCTTATTGCAGATCGTGATAGGCACATTTGGAGCTGAAACTGCTGATGTATTTAAACTATATAGCTCAAGACGATGTGCTTGAACAGTTTATTTTTTAACCGTAGGGGAACAATCTGGACATTTCTTCTTTATAAATCCCAATTTACCACAACCATAGCAAACAATATCGGATTCTATGCGTCGATTAGCAAACTTAGGGGAAGATCTGTCTTCTTTTGGAGGCTTACTCTGTTTCCAATTATTTTCTCGACGAGAAAACTCTTTTTTATCTTCGGGTACAACCGGATCTCTTTTAGGAAACGTAGATCTAATAAGGTCATACGCATCTAATTTTTCGGCAAGGTCGACTGGCGAATTTAAATTTTCCCAATCATCTAACATATGCTGTTTGCATTCAACAGGCACACGCCTTTTCATTTGATCAGCTATGATAAGATCCTTAAGAGCTTCAAAAGACGTTACAGTTAATTCTTTAAGCCAGTTTTCAAAATAAGCTCGAAGTTCGAAATAATAATCTCGCCAAGTTATTTCCTTGGACTTGCGATGCGTAAAGAACAGCTGTCTAAACTTTTCGGCACTAATTTTAAACCTTTTTAGAAGTAAATCTTTAACATGTGAAAAATTTGAAGCGTTTTCTTCCGATTCACGAGCGATAAGCGTAGAGATAGAAGATGGTACAACACTGAGTAAATACGAACCCCACAGATGCTCTGGTACCTTCGAGAGCTTTAGCTGACGTTCCAGGAGCACCAAAAACAAAGTTACATCATCAGTTTCTGGCTTGAATGTAGGCAACAGCTTTTGGATATTTATCTTACTCTCCGGGTGAGACATTACCCCTGCTGCATTACCACCTACCGCTCCACTGGAAACACTTTGGCTCTGAGCGTGTAACTTGAGCTTCTCAAGCTCAAAATTCATCTCAAATCTTTTTAACTTTAACTCTTCCGCTCTATGCTTTTCTTCTAATTCCAGTTTATGCTGTTCTAACTCTGCTACTTTTTGTTTTTCCTCTAAGTCTCGCCTGCGCTGTTCTTCTTCTCGAGTTGAAATTTGGTTTCTGACTAATGAATTTACAAAATCAACTTCAGGGAGAGGATTTAATTTTTTCACGCAATGTGACAACTGTCATAGAGGATTGAACATCTAAATTCATTTCTAACGCAACCTGATATAAATCCTCTTTACGAGCTTTATTAAGTTCAGACATTTTAAACTTTAGCAAAACAACAAAACGAGTACCCCACAAATGCCGAAAATTCGTTTAAATTATACCCCAGACGTGTGAGCTTTGCCGTCACAACTGATATAAACAAGACTTTTGCAAAGCAAAACAGTAAGGTTTAACCTTAACAAAACTCTGACTACAAAACAAAACAAACTTTAAATCCCTGCAGGTATAAATAAACAGTATGGCCATACCGCGACACTTAATCTAAACAATATTTTAACCAATATAAAACCATTTACTGAATAGTTAACACTTACAAACAATATTATAAACAATATCAAACACATAATTGAATAATTAAATTTTCAATCAATATTATTATTATATTACGAAGACTTAATATCGGTTTCATTCAATATCACTTTAAAAGAAAATAAAGTTTCTTTTATAAACAAATAATAAATGCAAAAACTTACTCATTCCGTTTTGGAAATTAATCACATTCAAGGCTTTTTCATCAATAAATCAGCAACTCAAAATTACTTACGTTTAGCATTTAAATAATAACAAACACTTAAAATAAAAATAGCAATCAATTCTCTTACGAAACCAATAAAAAAAATTAAATAAATAAAGACGTATCTTTATGAGAATTGCGATAGAATTATAAATAACATTTTAACAACCTATATTTGACTGAAAACAGTTTATTTTTCATCTTTTAAAAAGAAAAGAAAAAAAAATCCCTGCCGGCTCGAACCTACAGGCGGAGGTAGATTTCGAAGTTAAGTACTAAATTCACCAACAAAACTTAAATCAAGATTAAAGATAAACCCAGTTCCTTCGCTAAGAATGAGCTCTAGGGAGCTAAACATTTTGTGAAAATTCTAATATGCACACACGCATGTATATGGAATAGGTTTAAAAATGGCTAAATCAAATTCAGAGAACCTCAAATTGTTAAAATATGTTAATATTTCCATACTCGGGTTTTTATCATGTTTTAATACGTTTCTTCAAACTCAATGACGTTACATATTCACCTGCTGTGGTCCATTATATTTTCATGCAGAAATCTTGCTCTAGAAAACTTATGACGTAATATTCAATTTGTTTTCAATTCGTCAAACTATTTATTTCATTTTGAATTTTCATGCAGAAATCTTGCTCTAGAAAACTTATGACGTAATATTCAATTTGTTTTGAATTCGTCAAACTGCTTATCTAATTTAATTTTTCACGTGAAAACACTGCATTAGAAAAGCAATTGTTGTGGTGAGAATTTTATTGCTTTTTTTTTAATTGTTGGCAACAGCTATAACGAAAAATATTTATTTTTTCCTGCCATTGTTGTATAAAAGCTGGTTTTATCAGAATCATGTTAAGACGGTATTCAAAATTTTAAACCTTCCCCATTCCCATTCCCTTGGACCGATTTTGCTCATTTTCAATCCCCGCCGAGAAATTAGCTATCTTAAAGTTGTTGGCGAGTTTGAAGACGTTCCGTGCATAATTGCGACTTTTATCGTGCGGACAAAATTTAGTACATACATACATATATATATATATATATATATATATATATATATATAAACTTTTTAGGTGGGGGTGGTTTTGGGTTCCTGGGGTCATGTAATGAAAAGTTATGAAGGAATTTTTAAAAAGTCGCACCATGGTAACGACTGCAATAGGTAGTACTTCTTACGAAATCTACCTAAAAGATCAACGAAAACGTAAATGAATATTTCTTTCGCTTTCTCTCGCACTCACTCTTTTTTTTTTATGAATCAAAATATTTTACTTAAAGCAAAGTAAAAATTAAACATACATGAACAGAATCAAAGTAAAATTTTCAGAATAATGGGTGAGGGAGGGGGGAAGGGGAAATATGCAATACAAACATGACAGGAAAATAATAGAATGAATTAAAATTTAATAATGTCAAAAATATTTAGAATTTTTAGAATATCAATAATGTTACGAAGTGAAGAATGCATTCTTTTTATTAAACTAACTATGGGTCCATTCAATTTAAAATGCTTACTTGTTGAAAACATCTTGCAGAATAAATCTTGTAAAATAAACATACATAACCTAGAATTTTCTTAGGACATTAACGAAGTAATTTGTAGAACTTTACAACTTGAAAAAAATAAGAACACATATCACATGGTGTAAAGGCGACGTATGAAAATGGCAAAGGTAACGAAACATTGCAGAACATATTTTAGACGCAGACGACGAATTATTCTGTAGCATTATAGGAACATATTTTTACACGCAACGAATCTGTAGAATATTTCAGAACATATTTCTCACGCACACGACGACTTAATCTGTAGAATTTTAGGAACATATTTCACACACTCACAACGATCGAATGTGTAGAATATTAGGAACATATTTCACTCGCACACGACCGGTCGTGCCATTTTTTTTTTTTTTTTTTTTTTTTTTTTTTTTTTTTTTAGTATGCTACTTGAAACAACACTTCTTGAATAAAAATATATCGTTGTTTTGTAGAATTAGGATGAGAACATTTTCCTTCGAATTCGGGGCCCGACGTTGGGTAGCCAATTGTCAGGCTAGCTCAATTTCAAATCACACAGAAATTTCACATAACTTCAAAATAACACTTTCTCGGGGTAGCTTTTTAAATATTTTTTATTTCTTCTTGGTAAGACGGCACATAACAAATAGAACATCACACGAATACATAAAATAATAAAAGCGCGAATAACTTCCTATATATTACCACAACTCAAAACAGAACAGAACTCCAACGAACTCACAGCATTTCTCATTCGGCAAAGCTCACGCAAGCTAGTCACGTGAGTGCCGGTCGAGTCGATTTTTAAAACGGGTGGCGCGCGTTACACATGTCTTTTCTTTATAGCATTAAGTGTAAACAGGTTCATCTTTCGTAATCGGCTTGCACTCAACTTTTAAAATATCCATGCTTAAAAATTACTTTAAAATCCATTAAAATCAGAAAACTGAGGTACAATTTTCAAACAAATTTCATTTGAGAGAACTTTTTTCTATTCGACATTGTAAAAAATGAAATTGTGTGATGTTTGAAAGTTAGAAAAATTGCAGTAAAGGCACATTTTATGGGTTACAATTTATGAGGCACAATTTATGGGCACTGACATAGTGTTTTTACTTTATAATGTAGATAATACCATACAAACGAGAATTTCACCAAGTGCTGCGCGATTTGGGGGAATTTCTTTTTTTCGTATTGTCAGGAAAATCACATATTTTTCTCTTATACCCGCGAAAGAAAAAGTACATTCTGTTATTAAAGCTCAGGGATTTCACTATTGTTGCAAGACAATAACGCCATGTTTTTTTATTGTCTTTATAACGATTTGTGGATGGGAATGCACAAATTTCAGTTATTGTGATTGCCGCATTATTTCGAATTCATTTTACCTGGAAGGCTTCTTATAATTGACACGGGCGAAGCCGGGTAGTTCTGCTAGTCTATATTATAAAGGACGACAAACATATCTGTGCGTAACGCATACGTCATTTTGCGAATGGCAACACTTTGAAATTTGAAATGAAATTTCGGTTTTGCAATTTTCGCTACTGCAAATTTTTTTAACTTCTAAACATCGCACTGTTTAAATTTTTACACCGTCGTATAGGGAAAAAATGTATTTTTAAATGCAATTTGTTTGAAAGCTCTATCTCAATTTATTTTTGAGATATTAATTTTTTTACAGCTTTTAATACCAATTTTGTTATTCTGGCAACTGAAGTACTCCATGTCTATTAAAAGTAAAGGGAAAATAGTCATGGTTTATTTATTTTTATTGATTATATCCTTATTGATGCCATTTTCACATTAGAAATAAAAGTAACTTTTTTCTCATTTTTGAACAGAAAATGACGTCAGCCATTAAAAAAACACGTATTCTTCTTCAGAAATCAAAAGATTGAAGAAGATATTTTAATATTTTTACATTATACTGATACTGAGTTTGAGACGCTAGGCAAAATGATTCAGTGAGTAAAAATGACGTCATATTTAAAGCAAAACGATCATTTTCTTTGATAAAATATAACTAAATATTTGACCAATACTAAATGGCCAGTACTATGGCAACTAAAGGTAAATTTCTGAATGTTTAATTTTCAATAATTTAAGCAGTTGAAGCTTTTGGAAATAATATTTTGGTAATTTTAGGTTAAAAACATTATTTGTTTTAATAAGTTAGATAACCAATGCAAGATGAATTTTTTATTGTAATTATTTTTGCAGGTTTATTATAATTTCGATCTAACACCTCCATTCTAAACATTTTAATTCGTCGAATTTCGACGGGTTCCAACTTGTATTTTTAAAAAGGGAATAACAATAAATAAATAAAAAGTTTAATTAATAACTGTAGAACAAAACAATTTATATAATTTTAAAAAAATAAAATAAAAGTAAATAAACAATTCGCTATGATGCTGTATATTCGCTCGGTCGTCATCTTGGAATTCTTGGCAATTTTTTGTTGGCGTTGTTTATCGATAAGGCAACCCCGGTTCTGGCAATCCCGTTAAGCCTAGCATGCGCATAAATCGCTGCTTGGCGATATTTACTACTTGGGGGAAAGGGGTTTTCACGCCAAGAAAAAGTCCAAGATGGCGGCCGAGGGAATATACAGCATCTGTTCTAAAAAAAATATTAATAAATAAACAACAACATCCTGGTTACCATATCAAGCAAAATAACGACACTTTGCACTTTGACGCCAGTTAAATACCGTGGTGCGAGTATGACATTGGCATCAGAAAAATAATTGCGTATAGGGGTGCGCGTATGACATATGTGCCCAAACAAGGCCGGGCCTGGAAATTTCGACCCTTGTAGACCTCTAGTTGAAATACAAAATTTTCATTTTTAACACTTTCCAATATAGTTAAAAAGTGTTTATGCATTCGGTTTGTCTGGCCGTCTGTCTGTTCTCTGTCCACGATCTAACACGCGTAAATATACTCGGATTTTAATGCAATCGATATATGTTAATGATGGTTATCGTGGCATGTTCGGTATTAAACAGGAAGTGTATAGCCTTAATAGTTCATTTACAGGGGGCACTCGAAAGAATTCCGTTACATTAGGGTCAATGGGAAAAAATTGTTTGAAGTGTATTTTAATGACATTACGCTATTTCAAATGCATAGAAATTGCTATAAATCACTGAATTTCACTACAAGATGATTACTATACAATAGGGCATTCATAGCATTTATCGTTCATTTACAGGGACAAACAAAAGAAATCGGTTACAGTACTGTCTTTGAGCAATAAATGCTGGAAGTGCATTTTCAAAATCGATATGCGCTTTTAAATTTAACTCATCTTTTGCATGTTACTTGTTGTGTATAAATTCTATACCTCGTATATAGGGCTGCACAAAGGAATTCACGTACCATTCTCCTTATTAGAGGAAATTGCCATAGGGAAATTTTCAACTGTGGTATGTACTATTTCCTAACTGAACTCAATTTTTGCATGCATGTAGTTTATAAATACAAATCTATATATCATATACAGGGCTGCTCAAAGAATTCGGATAATTTTCTGATTGTAGATGGGAATTGATGAAATTGGGTTTTCAAATATGTTATGCATTTCCAAATTGTTCAATCCGACATCCTAGTTCAACTTATTAAACGGTGAAGATTTGTTACATTATTCTGAATGTGTTGCATAATCTATGCTTGACGCATGATTTTTTAGCCCCCGGTACGGTGTGCTATTTCTTTCTCCCAGCTTATTTTGTGTATTCCAAAAAATAACGTTACCTTACAGAAGCCAGCCGTAAAACAAAGCAGTACGATTAAATACTCTATAGCAATTTTTTAAACTTCTAAGCATCGCACATTTTCAATTTTTATGCCGTCGTATTGGAAAAAAAAAGTTCTTTTAAATGTATTTTGTTTGAAAACTGTATCTCCATTTATTTTTGAAATATTAATTTTTTTTTTTTTTTTTTTTTTTGTAGTTTTTAGAGCCATTTGCTTAATATTGGGAACGGAAGTACTCCATTTCTGTAGAAAGTAAAGAAAAAATAGTAATTATATATTTTTGTTGCCATTTTTCTTATAAAACCGAAAGAAAATGTAATTAAAATACTTGCTATTTTGAAAAAAAAATATAAACGAATGATTTCTGTTAAAACAACGGAGCTATTATAAACTGTATTTAATTTTAAGTATCGATGAATCATTAGACAGCCATTTTTTTTTTGTAGATTTTCTTGAATGACGGCATCTTTCTGCTGCATTTGTGCATTATTTCGCGATAGTGATGTGCTATGCATGCTTTGCTGTAGAAGTTTAAGAGTAGATCGTAAATGTGGAATACTTAAGCGGATGCATTTTACATAAAATAAAACGTGTGCTTTAAGTCTTAAAATTGAAATATGTTTTACTGCAGTAGAGTCCCGCTTAACCGAGTTATTTTCTTCTGATGGACTGATGACTTCTAATATTATGAAACAACCATTATAAATGAAGTGTTAGGTGAAGATGAAAGAGCAGCCGTAAACAGTTAGGACTCTGACTTTCTGGTCAGAATGGGGAAAAAAATGGCCATATTTTTTTTTTCTGCTCAGAATGAAGGGGGGGGGTGGAAATGGCCATTTTTTTTTTAATTATGGCCATTTTTTCCCCATTCTGACCAGAAATTCAGAGTTCTAACTTTTTACGACTGCTCTTTCATCTTCACCTAACACTTCATTTATAATGGCTGTTTCATAATAATAGAAGCCACCAGTCCATCAGAAGAAAATGAAGTGCCAAAAATGTGCCATGATTCAGCAAGGATTCCTTGTAGAATATTTCCTTTCAAAACTACTGAATACATGTGTTGTTTTGAAACGACAGAAAAATTTATTGTTGCGAACAGCCAACATTAGATTCTAATAAAGATTTAGCAACAATCCAGCAATAATCTAGCACTCTAACAATGATCTAGCGCAACAATCATTAAAAAAAAAAAAACATATTTATGTTTTTTTATGATTACCGCTGCATCATTGTTAAATAAAGCACATCTTGAACAATTAGTTATTGTTTAAAATTGATTGATTATAAAGTATTAATTGTTTAATTAGCAAATTAAACATTATTACAGTTCTCATTTAAAGTTCCCATAGCTACATATTGGGCAGCAATATTAGTTTGATTTCAGCAAATAATATCAACTTTTCTATTTCAAATTTCAATAATAGTCAGTAACAAAGCAGATAGATCTTCATTCAGTTTTATATTTATCAAAAAAGAGTTTCTATAAAGTAAGTTAGTAAATATTGGTAAATATGTGTTGGATAAAATATCGAACACGCATGGCTGAAACTAGCCTTTTTTGCGATTGGGGCAAACATGGATTTTGGCGCCCCCCCCCCCCCCTCTCCTCACGCACAATAAAATTATTGACTGCAGGTACCCAATGCAAAAAAAGTAAAAAACATCCTTAAAAAATAAAAATTACTTAATAATAATTAAAATGCTAGCAAAAAATATGTAAGCAACGCTTCCATAGGATTAACCTTTGTTTGAGCGTTAAGAGCCTACACTAGTCACTCGAAGAAACTGGATTGCTAATGTTAAACCTATGGGAGCGTTCTTTTTAAAGTTTCTCACTTGCATATTAATAGTTTTAAATGATTTTTTTTTTATTCTTGCTTAGAATAGCTGAGACTGAATTTTAACCGGGTTAGTGTTTACTTTTTAGATTTTAGTTGCAGATTTTTTTTTAAATATAAAGTTACTTTCATTTTCACAAATTTGAAAAGAAAGCTTCCATAGGTTTAGTATTAGTTTGCGAGTTTCTTTGTATTTCATATATATATATACCGTAAAGGGTTTACTTTGTGACACCTGGTCTATTTGCATTTCATGTTAGGGCTTCGGGAAATGGTCGTTAGGTGATGTGGCACACCGTATTAGCAGTTAGCAATGCTGTTTTCTTTCCTACCACACCGGACGGAGCGGGACATTTGACCAGGTGTCACAAAGTTACCCCACCTGTCACAAAGTACTTACAATCTTGCGGTATACATTTTTGTATGAAGCGACAAACAAAGTCTTCATTTGGCGCCTGTCTTCGCCTTTCGTGCAGGTGCCCGGCACCATGCCTCTTTTGCAACCCCTCCCCCAGTTTCGACCCTGCGAACACGAAACTAATCCAGCCATAATCTAGCAATCTATCAGTGATCTAGCGCAAAAAAATAATTTTTGATTATACAATATATATTTGTTTAATTAGCACATTAAACATTATTACAGTTCTTATTTAAAATTAACATAGAAAATATTAGGCAGTAATATTAGTTTGATTTCAGCAAATAATATCAACTTTTCGATTTCAAATTTCAATAATAGTCAGTAACAACGCAGATAGATCTCCATTCAGTTTTATATTTATCAAAAAAGAGTTTCCATAAAGTAAGTGAGTAAATATATGTAAATATATGTTGGATAAAATATATACAATACGAAAGAAATATCGAACACGAAACCACAGAGTTCGTACGCTTTAAAGCCTTTCAAGGACCTGTTACCAGAATTTTTGTAAAGTAATATTTGCCTGATTTAAAGAAAAAAACTTCTATTTTCAGATTTAGAGACCAGTACTTTACGAAATTTCTGCTACTAAAACACCTAAAATCCCCTGAAGCGTACAAACCCCGAACCTGTGTTGTCAGTTAAGCTATTTTTTAACTCATTTAGCCTCGCGCGAAGGTTCTAACTCGCGTAAATATAGTCCGATTGCAATGAAATTGATATACGTTTTTGGTGTTTACTATGGCATTTTCGGTATTAAAAATTAAGTGTGTAGCACTTTCTGTTAATTTACAGGGCCACTCAAAATAATTCCGTTACATTACAGTCTATGGAGAAAAAACTTTTCTCGTGTACTTTAATAATTTACAGTATTTTAAACATATTGAAATTGATATACATCACTGACGTTACTACAAGGTTCTTACTATGCAGTATATTATTGCGGTTCTTATAAGAATTTGTGGAACAGATGTTATATATTCCCGCGGCCGCCATGTTGGAATTTTCTTGTCGTGAAAACCCCTTTTCCGCCAAGTAAATGTCGCCAAGCAGATTTATGCGCATGTTAGGCTTAACGGGGTTGTCAGAACACGTCACTCGTCGGGGTTGCCTTATCGATAAACGCCAACAAAACATCGCCGAGAAATCTAAGATGGCGGCCGAAGGAATATATAACATCTTAGCGGAATTTGTAATTGCAGAAAAAATATTCGTATGCTACTTGACAGGCAGGTTTCCGTAAGTTATGATGTCTAGTTCCATGTTGCCAGTGGACTACTTTTTTAAAATTTAGATTTCTTGATTGGCACCACTTTTCGGAAATGGTAAAATTCCCCTTGTTTTCTCCTTAATTAATATGTCATTAAATAAGGCGAATTTAACTATTTCAAAAAAATGGTGCCAATCAAGAAATCTGAATTTTTAAAAAAGTGGCTCACTGGCAACACTGGTCGAGTTTTGTTCATCCTTTCAATACTTTTTCCCGAATGGAGGATATTCCAAATATGGGTTCGAGACTGAAAAAAGTCACGTGATACTGGTAATTTACCCAAGGAACTTCTAACTGATAAGAAGGGAAGATGCTACTGCTTTGCCTAATGAACTGTTTCATTGGCTAACGGGGATTTACATTAGACGTCTACGGAGCCTGCCCTTCTTTACGCTAGACGTTTTTACCTTGATCACGTGATGAAAACGCAGATGGAATATCCTCCATTACGAGGAAAAATCTTTGTAACCACACATTGTCGGTTCTTTTGTCAGTTTTTCAGTCACCCGTAACTTGCGGAACGTCTGTGTACGGTTGCATGCGAAGAAATTTTCTGAAACTGATTTATTTTCGGCAGCTCGCATTTTGCAAATTTTTAAACTTTGACCTGGCCCCCTGTTATTATTAAAACTCAATAACCCATATTCGAGGTAGCAAATTACTTAGTTCGATGAGACGAATCGAATGGGCTATACAAATGGAAATTCGCCGCCACAGACTATACAGTGTAACCTCTGAATAACGATTACCCGTGGGACTGGGGAAAAGTGACCGCTCTTCAGAGGTCGGTGTTATTGAGAGGTTTCATTTTTTAAAAAAAATACATAAATTTAAATAAAAATACACACAGTCATTTTAATCAATCATCATTGTTTGAATATAATACGAAAATCAGTGATTTGCAGTTGCTTTGTTTTTTTTGCTGCAAATATCTTTCTCCAAAGAAAAAAATATGACTTGATTCGCTATCCAACTCATCATCATTATGATTTAATGAGAAATTTTGGATTTAACAAAGATTCTTCAAATCTTCGGTATATGTGTTAATACTGGAAATTTTGGGTGATTCTATTATCTATTTCCTCTTCTTCTCTTCTATCTTCCACCATTTACTGTATGGAATCAGATGTGGCAGTAACTGCCAAATTTTTTTACCAGCGATACAAACAAGCTGGCCTTTATGTTAGTTATGCCTGCCGTTCTAAAAATATTATATAAAATTTCCCCATTATTATTAATCTCTTCATTTTCTGTTTGCTCACATATGAAGTAAATTTCGTTTGATCTGCTTCACATTTGTTTTTGCAAATAAATATGATATTGTACCAGGAGCTGTAAAATTTTTTTCACGTGACTTTCGAGTGGCCGTTGTTCAGAATTCCTTATTTAGAGGTCCGTACTAATGTTAATGCTATGGAACGTGTTTGGTTCCATCAACATTTGGCCGGTGTTCGGAGGTTTTCGTTGTTTTAGAGGTGGCCGTTCAAAGAGGTTTCACTGTAGTACCTTTACTTGTTAGTAAACTGTAAAGCTTTGTTGTAGTATTCTGAGTGTGTTGGAAAGTATTTCATAAGCTATGCTGTACGCGTGATTTTTCGTTCTTTTTTTTAAGTAGGTTTAAAAATTTAATTTCTTAATAATATACTGTCATTGTTGGAAAGCATTTCACTAATGTATCCCTGATGCATGAATTTTCGTTCTTGTTTATTACAGAACCCTTTACAATGGATTACAAGTGCTTAGAGAGTGATGAAGATCTTTCGAAAACCCACCGTAAGCCAATCACCATATTCTCCAGAGCTCGGCGGTTCCTGCAGCGGTCTAGCCGCGGAATGGGACGCGGCATCAGACGAGTCAAGAGCGCGCATGATCGTGTAAATAATTTTGTGGACGGTCACGTAACTGCGACCTTTAACGGACCGGCGGATGTACAGATGGACAGGTGGCTCGATCAAGTTCTCGGCATACCCTGCTATTATCACTGAAAGGAGTTATTGAACTGTCATGAGTGAGATCTGATTAAATGAGAACCGCAGTTTGAAATACGTGTTAGATTTCTGGAGAAAATAAAACTATTTACGTCAAAAGAAAATTGTGTTTAATTTAGAATTAAATGGAGGATATTCCATTTACGTTTTGATCACGTGGTCAAGGTAAAAACTTCTAGCGTAAAGAAGGGAAGGCTCCGTAGACGTAATGAAAAACCCTCGCCAGCCAGTGAAACAGCTCATGCGGAAAACAGTAGTAGCCTCCCTTCTTATCAGTTAGAAGTTCTTTAGGTAAATTACCGGTATCACGTGACTTTTTTCAGTCTCGAACCCAGATTTGGAATTAAAGTCCATTAGAATAACGACTGGGGTTAGGGACGAGGCACCTGCAAGGTGGAGTAGAGTCAAGGGAGGATCAGTTGCCTTTCTTTGGAAGACTGTTCTCAAATACAAAGGAGCAGCTTTTTGACACATCTTTTAATTCATTTTTGTTTGGAATTGCATAAAATTGGTGGGTGTTTTTATTCGAAAACTATGTAATCGAAAGATGTTTTCCGTTTTTTTTGGAAAAAGCAGATATTTCAGAAAAAATTGGTGTTTTGAACCGAATTTTCGGATGCGACACCGTGAAAACCCGGTGAACGCAATTGTTTATAACTCGATAAGTAATTTATTTATCAAAACTGGAAAACATATTTCGATTCCAAATTGCTTCGATAGTCAGGTCTTCAGTTTTATACGTTTATTTTAAAAAAAGAATCAGAAAATGTGCCAGAAAGTTTCGCGTTCTTGAGTAGGGAATTTCAGAACCGCCTTAAGGCTGTTTCTCAAATCCAAAGGGACAACTTTATGACATAATTTTTAGTTCATTTTTGTTCGGAAATGCATGAAACTGGCAGGTGTTATTATTCAGAAGCTATGTATAGAAAGACGTTTCCTTTTTTTTTTTTTTTTTTTGTAAACACAACAGATCTTTCAAGAAATACTTTCAAACTTGGCGTTTTGAACCGAAATTCCTGACGAAAGCAAAAAAACCAGTCAAAGAAGGGAGAAAACGCCTTGTCATGCGATCAAAAACGCTTATAACTCGATAGGTAGTTTATTTATCAAAAAATAGTAAAATCATTTCGATTTCAAATCGCTTCCATAGTCAGGTTTGCCAAATTTATACCTTTACGTTTAAAAATGTGTACGTCATTGTGTCAGAAAGTTTCGGGCTTGTTGAGCAGTGAGTGCAGTTGAGAACAGCCTTAACTAGATTTTCTTTTTCTATCATACTTTTGGAAAAAAAGAAACATTTATTCTTCTCGAGTTATTTAAAATAGTCTAAGAGAAAAGGTAAATAAGAATTGTTTCAGGGGGAGGATTTGAACCCAGTGGTGTAATCGTAAAAAAACAGAGAACACTAGCAAATATACGAGAGCTTTTTTTTTTTTTTAGATATGGACGGTATATGGTGTACCTTTGAAAAATCCAGACGGTATATGGCGTATACCTTCATACATCCTCCACTACATCCCTGGTTACAGTTACACCCCTGACGAAAAATCCACTTATGAAAAAAAGTAATAAATCCTTATATAATTTTTCATTTTGAATAAAGAGGTAGTAGTTTATTTTTGAATTTTTAATATGTATTATATTTCTGTATAGTTTTAAAAAAATGCCGTGCACGGAGGATTCTGACGAAAAGTCTTAATTTAGTTTATTTCTCGTTTAGATTCTTCATAATAAGCTAGTCGGATTTCCAATCCCAAAGTTTTCATTCATCTCATACATGTTAATTAAATAAAACCTAGTCGAAGTTGAAAATTAAACCTAGATTGAACACTCGAATGATTCCATATAATGTTTTCTCATCTTCTCTGATTAGTCAAATTCTATATATCAGGCCTGTCCAATCTTTCAGTAAGCACGGTGCGCTCGTCACCTAGTTATAAACAATGAAGGGCGCCATTATTAATATGACTTAACCCTTTATCAACTGTATTATGATATAGAGTGCAATTTTTTTTTCAAGTATTATTTTTTAGTTACTACAAAGAAAATTAAAGGATATACATAAAAAAATACTCACCCGTGAGAAATTTAATTAATTAGAAGTATTTAATTAAAGTGATATTTTAAAGTACCGTCAGTACACTATGGCTAAAATAGTCTCGTAACAGAAAACCCACATGATATTTCAAATAAAATTTAAACTCTTAAAAATGCTAAATAACAAGAAGATACTCGAAAGTTAACAAACAAAAAAAAAATTTAAATTGACATAGTTTCATTTTACACATGAAAAAGGAGTAAAAATCCAAATCTGACAGTATTAAGAAAAAATGTTTTTTTGATTTCGATTTTGTTAGCAGTCCTTTAGCATTAGTTATGTCTAGTTTACTCTAGTTTAGTTTTTTCCCTATATTATTAGTTTAGCTTTAGCATTAGTTTTGCGACACCTATATTCCAAGGACAACATGTTCTCAAGCATTTCCAAATATGCAATATATGAATTTACATATGCCATTTCAAGCATAGCAAAAAGGAGCTAGTATCGCAACTTTTTCAATTTCCCATAAAAAAAAATAATAAAACAGGAAAAACAAATACCAGAAAAAACATTACTACGTTAAAATTTAATTATAACATTATAAAGCAGATAAAAACGATAGATAACTACACAGACGAAAAGTAAACAAGAAGTTTTTCTCCAACACTCAGTGTACTGGCGGTACTTATAAGTACCGCCGAATAATTCAAATGTTAAATCAAATACATACACTGCTTACTTAAAATATCTATTCAAATTGCATTCTAAGATCATAATGAACACATAAAAAATCCAGCACTTATCTTCAGGGTTGGGGTTTTGGACGCCCAAAACTAGTTTTAGACAGGACATGTGGGTTTTACTGTCCAAAACTGTACTAAAGTGTCCAAAACTGTACTAAAGCGTCCAAAACTGTACTAAAGTGTCCAAAACCTTAAAAAAGCAACATCCCACATATAACCACTGCACACTTATTAAACATGTGAATAAATATAAATATCTCACAATATATTTTACTAACATTCCATTTAATTCTTTGGTAAATGAAAAAGAGTTCAAATTTTTCTAATATCTGTGTAACATAAAAAGTTCTGTTTCTGATAAAATTGAGTTATAATAATAAGAAATTCTTTATAATTACCACACATGTAGTATAGGGAGGGGTGATTTGCTTTTGTTTCAATTTTTGTGTACGAAAATGTTACTAAGAAATTTCTTTTAAATCATGTTTCATTGTAAATTATCTTTTCTAGATTATAGGATAATGAAAGAGAACACAAATATTTAATTTAAAATCTAGAAGTTATTTTTTAAAATATGTATTTTTATTATGAATTTAATCTAATTCTAGTGAACATTCTATTTCTTAAGCATTAAATAGTGTTGTTATAATAATAGTCATGTAATATAGTGTTATAATAATAGTCAATATCTAAATATCTCATAATCAAACAAAATCAATTATTTTTATTTATACTATTTCTTAATATACACATATACATTTACATAGTTACCAGCAGTAAGCTGGTTTAATCAGTATGCTGAACCTGGACTCCATTTATCAATTATTTCCAGTAACAACTCTCGGGACTTACAGTAACAGAATCAGAATGTATTCTTCATAAAAATCGTTAATACTTCTATTAATTACTATTATTTAAATGAATAACATTAAAATTATGATACATAATTAAATTTAATATATTTTTAATGTAATTACTTTGTTACGTAGGGCAATTAAGTTGTTACTACTAAATTGTTAGGTAGTATAATGTACGGTAATTAGGTTGTTAATACTAAATTGGTGTTTTTGTATTGTAATCTTTTTACCAATTTTTTAAACTTTTAACATTGTTCTGATAAATACAATTTTACAACAAAATATAGTTTTGGACAGTTTAAGACAGAAGGGTTTTGGACAGTACGGTTTAAACCATGGATTTTACCGTGGTTTTTACCATTGTGTCCAAAACCTTGCCAACCCTGCTTATCTTATGTCCTTTACTATGTTTGCAGCAATAAAAAGTCAGGCGTGACAATCTGAGTAAAAGGTCAGTACTAAACACATCGACATTTTCAAAGATAGCCTCCTTTCTCACTAAAATAACGAACCTAGAACTACTGCTGCCATGTATCATGAAAAAGTGGAGTTAAAAGAATGTTATTTCAAAGTACCATTAGAATATTAGTGATATCCACTATGGAATGAAAGTTTAAAGTGAGTGGTACTTACAAGGACCGTCAGTAGATAAAGGGATAACGTCATTTTCAGGGGCAAAGCTTTTCTGTCAGTAAATACTGAAATAAATGAATGACACCGGAATTTACAAACAAATGTATTTGAAAATAAGTAGAAGCTTTTCTTCACGTACTAACTAAAACGACAATTTTCAAATTAAAATTCTGGTGTCAATGTCCCATTCAGGGATTAAGTATAAATAGTCCAAAAATGAACCACCGCCCTTGAAGGGGTTAAACTGTTAAAAGCGGATACTAATTGTGTTTTAGCAATTCGCTCTGTTGGAATATTATCTTCTGAATACAGTTATTTTCTTATTTTTAACTTCAAAGCATTTAAATAGCCTGAAGTGGTTTATATGCTTTTTTTTAAATGTGGATTTTATTTCTGTACTTTGTGCCACAAAATGCCTAAAGTCCTCGAAAAATATAGTTTGCATGTAGCTCATTTGTACATATTTTAGAATTTGAAAAACCCTCTAGAAGGTATTAACGGCCAAGTCGCATGAAACCATTATCAATGAAAAATTTGGGATGTTTGGCTTTTAACTTGTGCGAACTTCAGATATCACTACTTTTTCTCGCCGAAACATTAAGAAGAACTTGGCACTTTTTTTTTTTTTTTTTTTTTTTTACCGAAAACTTTTTATTGGGATATAGTGTGTTTATCGCCAACAGACCCGTAATCCTTCTATATATAAAAAAAAATGTTTTGATTTGGAAATGGACCAATGAAAATCTGCGTAGATATTCCCGGTAGATCGGCATCCAATTTGAATGCTTAAGCATGGTCTTCCTTCGTTAATATTTAAAAAAACTGTTCCATACAAAAATATGAAAATCGCTGGTATTATAGAGAAATGTTTGATAAACATGCTGATGCAAAGAGTTTTCAAATCGAATAATTATTTAAAGATATATTTAATGTTAAAGTTGGTCAAAGTCGTTCCATTAAAAAAGTTTTAGGAGCAAAAACTATACATAGGAATCTAACAATTCTTAGATCATTTTACACATGAGAAGTTCTCGGTGTGCAGACTGCATTCATCTTTTTTATTTTATTCATTTTTTGAGGATTTATTTCCATTTTAAATTCAAATTTTCAGCATTTCCAGAGATATTTTTTACAAATTTTAGAAAAGGATATTATTTTAAATTGTTGCCAATTTTTAAAACAATGCAAAGAATAATATAACGCAAGATAACGCAAACGCCGAAGTCATCACACTTTCAACTTGCAGCTAACTTGTCGTGCAAGTTAAATTCATGCTGTATCAAATTTATTGCAAATTAATAGCAAACAAGTAACAAAAATGCTGCAAACTTACTGCAAAGTCGTAATCTTTCTATGCCACATTAACTGTTGCACTATAAGTTTAACACTTTCGAAGGGTGTCCATAAACCTGATCAGGTCTATTGATGCATACGCACCGATTTGAGTTTTTTTTTTTTTTTTTTTTTTTTTTTGGTATTTGATAAATATAGCGTTTAAAAAAAGCGGTGCAACCGAATAAAATTTCTGCAATTTATGCGTATGTGCTGATTGCCTATTCTCTCAACAGGGTTTTTTTTTTTTTTTTGCTTTCGTCACTTTCAAGAATTAAAGACAGTCTTAAAATCACTTTTGTAACAAACTACGCATGCAAGTGGGTGATCGTATACCTTGCGGGAGATTTGCTGCGAATTTCTCAATTCAAATTTGTCACGGCAAGATAATATCAGGAAAAATCAAACTTGCTGCTAATGTTCATGCTATCTGGGATAATTATTGCTTAAAACACTTATTTACATCTTCGCATTTTCAAATGCTTTATAGTTTAGTTCAAATGCGTTTGCTTTAAATTCCTCCTAAATTGCATTTTTTCTACGAGAAAAAAAAAATTATTGTGTTTTTTTTAATCTAGAGCATTTTAATATACTGATTTATTACAGAAAAAATTAGGTATAAAATGATGCGTATTGAAAAACGACAGATACATAGCGGTGGCGGCACTAGCACCTTATATCCGCGTGTTCCATTTTTGAAGTAAAATTTTGATGCCGATAATAACACCATTCACTTCTACGCACTAGTGTTAGATTAGGCATACGGGCTGCTCAAAGTCTTCGAAATATGTAAATCACAGAATGTTCTCTGCACCGCGTGGGTACACCATTGAGATGAGATAACATGGAGAGAGCATCGGCAACCTTTTTTTGACCCCTTGATAAAGTCACGTGACACTTGGACGTTTTCCTCCCGCCGAAGTTTGACCGCAGTTGCCGTCCATTGGATTTATATGGAGTATGGAGTAAAAGAAACACATTGACAGTTTTCTTTTTTATTTTCTAAGTAATAATGGTGGTGTATTGCAGCGCATACGAATGCAAATCAAGATATGTCAAAGGAGGAGGTGTAACCTTTCATTGGTGAATCTTACGTTTACTTTTTAAACTTATTTTATTTAAAATGATAATAATAATTGTGACTTGAAGCAGTGTTATTAATTGATAATGATTGGTTTTTGCCTCGTAAAAGAGACATATCACTTTTTTTTTTTTTTTTCACTGATATATTTACTTTTATTTTGTGTAAATTATGTAAGTTTTAAATCACAATAATTTTATTATTTGCTTAAATAAATGAGGAGCTTTCGTTTTCTATCTTGGCGACATATTTTTGCGCCAATTTGTAATTTTTGCCTCTCTTGTAATATATTTGTATTTCTGACTACTGAAAATCTTTCTTAAATTATTCGTAATGTGCCGGTATAAGTAATTTTAAAATAGGTCTCTCTATTCTAAAAAAAAGTAACTACCGCTGTCGCCGCCGCCGGTTTTGAATATTTTGTGACCGGAGGTCTTTCTTCGTTAATATTAAGAAAAATAATGCATACAAAAATATGAAAATCGGTAGTATTATAGAAAAATGTTTGATAAACACGCTGATGTAGACAGTTTTCAAATCGAAGAATTATTTTAAGAGATATTTAATGCCAAAGTTCGACAAAATCGTTCCATTAAAAAAGTTTTATAGGAGCAAAAACTGTACATAAGAATTTAATCATTTTTAGATCATTTTATGCGTCAGAATTTCCCGGTATGCAGATTGCAGTTAGTTTTTTAATTTGAATAATTTTTCGAGGTTTTATTTCTATTTTAAATTCAAATTTTCAGCATTTCGAGAGATATTTTTTACAAATTTTAGAAAATTGTATTAATTTAAACTGTTGCCAATTGTATAAACAGCGCAAACAGTAATGTTTGCTTCAAATTAAAAATTTATTTTACACGTGACTATTATAAACAAAAAATATAAAAAGCAGGAACTCATTGAAAATTACGTCATAAAAACTATAGTTACACGTGAATTTTAAATGAGAAAGAATATTGTAAAATAATAAATTCAGTAACATGCGTTAGAAGTCCTAAATAGGAGAATTTACGTCATATTACACTTATTACGTAAAATGAACAGAAAATGATATTGCAAAACAGTTTTAATTTAAAAATTGCGCGAGACATTTACTTGACATTTTAAGATGATCATAATATTTCATTTCTAAGAAAAGTATTTTGACGTGAATATTAAAAAGAGAAAGAAAAGTTTGGTGAAAATTACGTCAGATTATAATTGTCAGATTCAAATTATAATTCAATCTTCCGAAATCTTTTTAAAGGCGATCAAATTAGCGTGCTGTTAGAGTCTGCAATGTCTGAACGGGGGTTGACGAGCGTAGCTCGTAGGGGGCAGAGCCCCCTAGTATTGAATAAAAAAATATTAGTATTTCAAAAAAAAAAAAAAATCTGATTAAAGTTTTTCCATAAATTTATAATTACAAAAAATAAATATTTATAAGAATTGGAAAAAATTGAGGAAACAATCTCAATATGTCATCAATGTTATAAATTAGCGTAATTTTTAGATAAAAGCAACAATTGTTTTCATTATTCCAAAATGGAAAAAAAAAAGTTACATAAAAAAAGCCTATAAAAATTAATGCTTGAGTTAATTAATCATGAAAAAAAAACCCTGTAAAAATATTAACGTAAATTTAAAATTTTCATTCCTAATATTAAGACGATATAAAGATGACACTGTCTTTTTAATCCTGTTTTAAAATGTAGAGCTTTTAAATAAGTGAAGATAAACAGCATTTTGCATATTTATTATACAATATTTTCTTCTGTGATACAGCATCAAATGTGAACATAAAAGTATTTTGATAAAAATTTAATAGTGAAAAGGTTTGTGAAGGAAGATGTTTCATTACACATAACACACGCACATATTTATATATACTCCTACAGGATGCCACCAAAATATTGTAACGCGCTTTAATTGTTTTCACACTTTTGCAGTTTGCATTGGCTAATTTTTAACTGGTAAAAAAATTAAAGAGCATATCAATATATTTAGAACATCCTATGTGTGTGTGTGTGATATGTATATAGGGGCTGTGCATATATAACGTTGCCATTTTAGGGGCGAGGGGGATCTGACATTCAGGGCCGTGCAAAGCGGGGGGGGGGGCGAAGGCCCCGGGCGCAGAAATTGAGGGGACGCCAAATTTATACTACAAACTTCGTTTCATATTTTTTTAATTATATTTACATAGTATAATTTTCTTTCTGTATTTGTGACAAAAACATATACTCTCAAAATAACATGGGTAGGGTTTCCTTCTGGGAATACAAAAGGGTTGCAATCTGTTATACTGTACATTTTTTTCTACATCCATTTCCTAAATGCCCTTTGTCAAAATATAAATGCAATTTTTCCTTATGTTATTTAGTTGTTTGGAGTTTCTGAATTAAAATTAAACGTAAAGTTCCAAGATAAACGCGAAATATGTATTCAATAGAATTTATTATTATTAAAATCTTTAAATGATTATAAAATTATTTAATTCCAAAATATGGAATACACTAAAGTTTGGCATTCCTATTCTTCTGTCATATGTGTATGCATATATAATCCGCTGTCATATGCGAAGTATGTTTGAAATGATACTTGTGTTTGCTAGTAGATAAAAGAGAAATAATGTTGTCCACCTTTTCTGTTGATAAGAAATGCTGTACCCCCCTCCCCCCTCCGTAAGGGGGCATGTGCAGAAAGACATTATTACTGTTGAATACATTATGTAACAAAAAGCTATTATTAAATTTTTTTAAATACTAACTATTTCTTTTAAGTGTTATTTGATATAAAGTTATTTCATGTATAAAATTATATTTTATTGACTTATCTTCATTCTGAATCAATAAAGTATACGAAAAATAAATGTAACCACATTTGTATATCACTCTAAACAAAAGAAGAAAAAGCCAAATTTAGCCATTGATCACGATATCATTACTGGAAGGGTGGGGGGAGTCGAGGGATGATATCATAAGGGGGGGAGGTCCAAAATTAGAAAAAACATGATAACGTTATATAAGTATAGCTCCATATATATGTGTGCATGTGTGAGATATGTATATATATATGGAGCATTCTCACAATCTTTTGACTTTTGGGCAAAAAAATCTGGCGAAATTAAACTTGCTAAAATAACATTTTAATCTGATAGACGAATGCCTTAATGATTCAAAATAAAGAAAAAATGGTCAGCAGCGAAAAATTTTTTATTTAACTGAGGTTTAAGTTAAGCTTGCGAGTTTAATTTTCCCTTACCATTTTACCCCTATAACTTTTTATTTTCTTCTAAATTTTTACTTATAATGAATTTGCATAGTACCCACAAGACATTCAAATAAGAAATAATACAAATGTAGTACTTTTAATACAGAATTTTTGTATAACATTATCTTAAAGGAGTGTTAAAGAAGGGACGGTAAGGTAAAAAAAAGGGACGAAATGGTAAAAAAAGAGACGGTAAGGATGGAATGGTAAGGAAAATTACCACCTATTTTTAGGAAAATCATGTTAAGACTAAGTGATAGCCACAATGTTCATTGATATTTAGAAACAGTTGTTAACATTGGATTAATTTTTTTTTTTTTTTTTTTTTTTTTAATTTACCTCGAAAAGTGGAGGAATAAACCTTGGGGACGGTAAGACTACCAATAAAGCCACGGTGCTTGAAATTTTTATTTAAATGCTGATTTATATTCTGCAGTAAATTTCCTGTCAAAGAATTTTAGATATTCTTTCTCTAGCATACTTCTGCATGAGCAAAAACTTGAAAAAAAAATCTGTCGCTGCATCTGAAGTGATTTTCTGTATCATTTTAGAAGAGGGATGGTAAAAAATCTAAAACCCAGGGACAGAGTTCAAAAAATAATATCAACCCTAAAAATGTGTGCAGGTTAATTTTTAGCTACATATTTATATAAAACAATAGTTCCAGTTTCAGAAAAATATTACATCGAATTATTTTTTTTTTAAACAATTTTATCCAGACAGTTCCAAACTTCAAAATCAGCATCAGGGACACGGGATGGTAAATGAGTTTTCCATGTGTTTGGACCCCCAACATCGTCCAAAACTTATTTATCTCGTTAATATTATTGTGCAATCATGCATTGGGATATTCCCAAGTATATGAAATTAAAAAAACACAAAAAAGTGTATTAAATAAAAAATTATTATTCAGGGACATGAAAGTCAAAAGATTGTGAGAATGCCCCATATATATATATATATATATATATATATATATATATATATATATATATGCAGTGAAACCTCCCTGTGCGA
This sequence comes from Maratus speciosus, assembly GCA_963932465.1. Lineage (NCBI taxonomy): Eukaryota > Metazoa > Arthropoda > Arachnida > Araneae > Salticidae > Maratus > Maratus speciosus. The sequence goes on along the minus strand of CAWVRF010000967.1, from coordinate 161,281 downwards.
CCACCTCCCTGAACAATCATTTTTTCACGGAACGAAATTTATTCCCATAGGCTCAATACTAATTTTACATCCATTCAGAGACCATCCCAGTTGAACTCCCTCCATGAGCGACCCATTTCTTTGAAGAAAATGAAACAAATTCGGTTTTTTTCTGGTCGCTTGAAGAAGGTTTTATTAGGAAAATAATTCCGGAGAGCACAATATTAAAAATTCAATAAAATATATTTTTCTGTATTTTCTTTGTTGTTAATTATGCTTTTATTTTACAGGATTTTAAACGCATACTCGTATATGATCTTCCTATACTTATAAATATTCTCTAAAAAAAAAAAAAAAAAAAAAAAAAAAAAAATCTATTATTATTTATTTGTGCGTGTGGCATTAATCGAATATTCTGTACCGAATAGAGCAGCGATGGGAGGAAGAATCACGAGACAATATTATTTGATGCTAAATAAACAGTATCATAAAATATATTTCCTTATGGGCTCAAAAAGTGTGAAAAAATTATACTATTTTGGGCATTTACCATTTCAAGAGTGCAAAAAGTATTGATTTTTTTTTTTCATGTTTTATATTTTCTAAGTTTGATTTTTGTTTTTAGTAGAAATGTCTGTCTTAGTTTGAATATAACTCAATATATGTTTCCCACAAAGCAAATTGGACTTCGATAAAAATCCAAATACCCTGAAATACTAAATTATATTTTTAAAAACAGCTTCAGATTAAACTGAGAATGAAAACATGTGTATTCAAATAAAAATAGAGATTACAATATTTATATTTATACTAGGGGGCTCTGCCCCCTGCAAACCACGCTCGCCAACCCCCGATCAGACGCCGCAGAATCTGAAAATCTAAAAATCTAATGGATTTTAAAAATATTAGAGAATATTAAATTATACTGAAAAAGCTGTGCAGATCTCCCTGTAAACGGGTTTCCATTCAATTCCCCTTGATTGCAAAAATTTAATGGAGAATCAGTTGCTGTTAAGACATCCAATGGTTGTTTTTTTTTTTTGTTTTGTTTTTTTTTTTTTTGTTTTTTTTTATTAAAGAGGATCAGTTAAACATTTGAAAAGAAGCTAAAATAAAATGAATTAAGCATTCAGAGTCTTTGTCAACCGATATTTTAAAACAATCTCTATAACAATAGCCTAAATCATGTGACTATCATCAACAGTTCCGGGCGGAACACATTGCTTTTTATACTCTAGGTGCCATTTTGATACTTTAATGTTATCCAGGTACAGGTGATAAGTCGCCAAATATTATTCTATCCCCATCATTTCATCTATATTATAATACTTCAAGTCATCAAATGCCATAAACAAATACGATCTGATTCCTTCGCCTTTCATATGAAAGTTCAGAACAAATGTCATATATTGGCGCGATTTTTTTCCAACGCCAATTTGGGGAACGCATCAACAGCATAAACAACAACATCCGGTTTACCATATCAAGCAAAATAACGATACTTTGGCGCCAGTTAAGTACCCGTTGCGTATATGACATTGTCGTCCGAAAAAAATCGCGCCAATATGGGGCCGTATATGACATCTGTGCCGAAAGAAAAAAAAGCCGGGTGCAAATCTCGCCAGTATCTTTTTTTCAACTCGCCAGTTAGCATTTTTTTTTTTTGTTGTTGTTCGAGTGGTAAATTAAAACATTGGTTTGAAGTTGAAATTAAATGTCATGGTTTGTTACATAATTTAATATTTCGCCAGATGTCATATACCGCATGTTTGGCACGATTTTTTTTTTTTTTTTTTTTTTTTACGAAAATTTGGCGAAAGCCTCGTTTTCGAATACCAGTTACATGTGTATTTTTGGTACTACTTAGTTATCCCGTCGACAAAAAATCTATCGCGAACTAGAAGATTAAATGTCAATAATGCTTGATAGTAAATGTCACATTCACTTGACTTTTAGCAAGTTACACGTGTTTGCGTCATCAAGTGATTTTTATTTCGACGTTTTATTTTTATATTTATTAATGTTATACTAATTTATTTGTTCTTTCGTTATTTAAAATAAAAATTTTGTCAATCTGTACAATTTGGCGATTTAAATAATTTGCGAAATTGGGTGACGGAATAACTACTACATTGTACCGTATTTTTTAATTATTTTCTATTATTTTCAAAAGGAAATAGCAAAAAAATAATTAATTACTATAGAACAAAATAATTTATGTAAATTTAAAAAAGAAATAAAAGTAAATATACATTTATTATTAAATAAACAACAATAGCCGGGTTACCATGTCTATCAAAATAATGCCATTTGTGCGCCAATTAGGTACCCCGGTGCGTATATGACATCTGTGTCTAATATTTTTCTTTTCGTTTTTTTTTTTTTTTTTTTTTTTTTTTTTTTACGAAGTGAAAGCCATCAATTTAAATGTTTCATTTTAAATGAAAGTTTTGTATTTAATAAAATGATAACGAAATACAAAAAAAACGCATTATTCTTAGCATAGATTTAAAGGAGGCCCAACTATCGCCAAATTAATTTAAAATAGTAACCTTTTCTGAATTATGAAAAAAAAAATTCTGTTATGATTAAAATTTGAGTTGCCATCATTAGAAAAAATGTATTTAAAATTAGAAAAAAAATTATATTTCGAAAACTAATTCGAATTTAAAAATTCTAATACCAGTTCTGAGATCTGTGGATCAACACGGATTTTTGGTGTTAATTTCATCGCAAAGTATTCTATATTTTAGGAGAAATCGCCGTGAAACTAAATCAGTTGTTTAATCAGTCGATTCAAAGAATCGATACATTTCAGGCGTTTCATATATTCGTTTCATAAATTCATTTCATTAGGATTTTATATATATAGGGTAGATATTTCAGTGTTTTATTGTTTTTGAATTCCCTATCTTGCTTGTAATAATTTATTTTTGGATATTTTTCATAAAATATACCACTTCATCTTTTATTTTTATTTTCCCACTTGTGAAAGATAAATTTGTCTTGTTTCATAATGTTTATATGCATCTGTAGCACGAAATACTTTTAAATTAATTTCCCTACGCCAAGAGTTGTGCAAAATCGCCAGTATTGCATACCAAAATACCTCACACACGTGACACATGTCGACCCCACTTTCCAAGGCTGAGCTGAATGGGGATGAGCGGTCCAGGTTATATCAAGTCTATGGGGTACACAGTCAATACTACATTCGAATAATAATCTTCGTCGTATTTAACCTCTTCAGTTCCGAAGCTAAAATAATAATACAAATGCTTATTCATTGGTTTTTTCCAAACAAAATGATATCGTAAATAACAGAAAAAATGTCTTTTCTGAAATTGATCCTTTAGGCGTTTAGTAATCAGTGTTGAATTCAGACACTTTTCTCCGGGAGTGATTTCTGTGGCTCCGGGGAGGGGACGTTATAGAGTTCCGGAGGGGAAATTGCACTTTTTGACCATTGAAAACCAAAAATCTCAAATCTTCCGGGGGGACATCTCATTGCTCCGGGCGGAATGCCCCCCCCCCCCCGGGCCGCCCCCTGAAATCAACACTGTTAGTAATTTAGTTCAAAAATATGGATCTAAAACCACAAACCCCCTTAAAAACATCAATTTAATAACCATTAACCTAAATTAATGCAATCACAAATTTAAGCGCTTTGAACAAGTAAATAATATACAAATTTTCAAATTTTTTTATTCAAAAAGATTTAAGTTAAATACTTATGAACATGTCTCACTTTCTTGGTCATACTGCCTTTTGGGCATTTTTAGACATTTTGCAAACTCAGATGAAAATAACATTTATTTTATGTGAGAATCAGCTTAGATGCTGCCATTTATTCGTTTGCTTTGAACGCAAGAAATATTCAGCTATTAAGAAGTGATGTGAAAATGTAAAAAAATCGGACATTTTAGTTTTTATAAGGAAAAGAACAGGGGTCCGCGTTTGGGGACCCAGGGACCGAAGAAGTTAAACGTCGAATTTCTGGCAAATAAGGCGAAAAATACTGTTCGGAAATAAGGTGACTGAATGCCCTTATGGTAATCAGGCTGTAATGTACACAAAGCAAGCAAACAAACAATAACAAGAACAAAACTACATTACAGTTATATGATTTACATTAGATTTAGGTTGTACTAGAGAAAGATATGAATACTTCATCTTAAATTACTTCAAAATTCGAATCTCTTTCCCAAACCGTTAAGGCTATTCTCAAATTCGACTTGCCTACTCTCCGACACATTCTCGTATCATTTTTGTTCGTAAAAGCATGAGATTAGCAAGTACTCTTATTCAGAAACTATGAAATCAGTGTTTTCTATATTTCGATAAAAACAAAGGATTTCAGAAAATGTTGTCAAAGTCCGCATTTGAATATATATATATCTACCATATATATATAAAATCCTAATGAAACGAATGTATGAAACGGAAGTATAAATCGACTGATTAAACAACTGATTATGTTTCACGGCGATTTCTCCTAAAATATGGAATACTTTGAGATGAAATTAACACCAAAAATCAATATTGATCCGCAGATTTCAAAACTGGTATTAGAATTTTTAAATTCGAATTAGTTTTCGAAATATTAATTTTTTTCTAATTTTATATACATTTTTCTAATGATGGCAACTCAAATTTTAATTAAACATATATATTTCTTTTTTATTTCAGAAAAGGTTGACATGGTAACCCGGCTATTTTTGTTTATTTGATAATAAATGTTTATTTACTTTTATTTCTTTTTACAAATTATATAAATTATTCTGTTCTACGATTACTAATTATTTTTTTTTTCAGATTTCCTTTAGAAAATAATAGAAAATAATTAAGAAATACAGTACTACTTAATTATTCCGTCGACCAATTTCGCCATATTATATAAATCGCCAAAACACTCACCAAATTATACAAATTCACATAATTTTTATTTTAAATAACGAAAGAACAAATAAATTAGTATAACATTAATAAATATACGAATAAAAAGTCGAAATAAAAATCACTTGATGACGTAAACACGTGTAACTTGCTTAAAGTCAAGTGAATGTAACATTTACGACCAACCATTATTGGCATTTAATCTTATAGTTTGGCGATAGATTTTTGATCGTCGGGATATCTAAGGAATACCAAAAATGCATATGTAACTGGTATTTGAAAACGAGGTTTTCGCCAAATTTTGGTAAAAGAATAAAAATCACACCAAACCTGCGGTGCGTATCTGGCCAAATATTACCACTCGAAAAAAAAATGCTAACTGGCGAGTTGAAATAAAGCTATTGGCGAGTTTTGCTTCCTGCTAGCGTAACAGTACCTAGAATTCTTTGTGACCTTGGCAACTTTTATGTAGTTTTATTCGAGAAAAAAATTTTTGATTTTTTTTAATCAAAATGGAAAACTTGCGATCCCATATTGGCGCGATTTTTTTCTGACGCCAATGTCATATACGGAACGGGCACATAACTCGCGCCAAAGTATCGTTATTTTGCTTCATATGGTAAGCCGGATGTTGCTGTTTATGCTGTTGATGCGTTCCCCAAATTGGTGAGGTTAAAAAATCACGCCACTATGGAACGTATATGATATCTTTGCCAAACTTTCATATGAACGGCGAAGGGATCAGACCGTATTTGTTTATGGCAGTTGATGAGTTGAACTATTATAATATAGATGAAATGATGGCGATAGAATAATATTTGGCAACTTATCACCTGTGCCTGGCTAACATTAAAGTACCAAAATGGCACCTAGAGTATAAAAACGAAGTGGTCTGCCTGGAACTTTTGATGATAGTCACATGACTTAGGCTATTGTTATAGAGATTGTTTTAAAATACCGGGACACAAAGACTCTTATACTTAATTTATTTTATTTTAGCTTATTTTCAAATGTTTAACTGATCCTCTTTAATCGAAAACGAAAACAACCATTGGATGTCTTAACAGCAACTGATTCGCCCTTAAATCAAAGGGAATTGAATGGAAATTCGTTTACAAGGAGATCTGCACAGCTTTTTTCAGTAAAATTCGATCTTCTCTAATATTTTTAAAACCCATCAGATTAGCGTGTTTTTAGATTCTGCGGTGTCTGAACGGGAGTTGGCGAGCGTAGCTTGCAGGGGGCAGAGCCCCCTAGTATATATATACGCTGTTTTATACGCATTGTATCTTTAACTTAACAAGTCGGAAATTGTACGTCAAACTTGAGAAATAAGATGCTTTCTTACTGTAACAGGCTTCGTACGGGTACCATTATTCTCAAGGCAAAATATCAGTACATATATTTTTTTTTAATATAGAAAATTAAATCTAGTATAAACGAGTAAAACCTCGCCTTATTTAAGGAGAGATTTTCTTTACTGGCACCAAAGAATTTCTTATTCTAAAAGTTTAAGGACCCGTACGAACTCTGTATAACTCGTTTTATAAATTTTCAGATCTTGGTGCAATAGCTATTGCACTATTATGCAAAAATACAGGGTGGTTCAAATTAAAGTATCCCTGTTTCGGACGCTCTAGTGAGAGAAGCAGTGGATGTAACGTCTTCATATTTGAAGGATATACATATCAAACCATGGGAAACTGATTGGTGCAAAAAAATTTTTTAGTTCAAACAAAGGCCGCTGGAGGAAATGTGGCGCTGCGATCGGCTTAAGGTAAGGAAAATGTAGAAAAACAAATAAGCAAAGAATACAAGATGTCGGTAATTAACATTTTTTTTTAATTTCCACCACTAAATTTTTAGTATTCTTCGCCGAATAAGAATACTAACAAAATTAATCGGAGCCGGAGCATATACTAATAAAATTTAAACGAATAATACTAATAAAATTTATTGGTGGGAATCGGCTTATTAGCACCTAGATGTTTACACCTTTGGTCATATTACATTTTCCAAACCGATCGCAGTGCCTCATTTTCCCCTAGCGGCCTTTGCTTGAACTATTTTTTTTTCCACCAATCAGTTTCCCATGGTCTGATATGTAAATCCTCCAAATATGAAGTCGTTACATCCACTGCTTCTCTCGCTAGAGCGTCCCAAACAGGGATACTTTAATTTGAACCACTCTGTACATTAATACAAAATTGATTATGAATCTACATATTAAATTCAATAATACGGAAATAATAGGACTCCATGATAAAGACATAGCTGCCAACTTGTACGGATTCTTCGCACCGCTGAAATTCAATAATAAATTGCTCCAATAGCAATCGACGGAATCTAACGATGTAACAAGAAAAAATTTCTGTTAAATTTTAGTGGTAAGGAAAAACCGCACAAGTTGGCAGCTATGTAAAGATACATGGTTCGTACGCCTCCTTGAATTTTGCAAACCAGAAAATTTTTCGGCCCCAGTATTTTCTTATAGAAAATATCTTCTTTCAAGAAGGCGAAGTTTTGTGCGTTTAACCTAGATTTATTTTTCTATAAAAAGGTACTGGTAGTTAACCCGGAGAAATAACGGTATCCGTACGAACTACGAACCACTAGATACTAAAGACGCTTAACTGGAAACTTTTGTATAACTTTCTGTTAGTCAAAACTGTGTGAAATAACGATAAGAAAATTTTAAATAAATATTAAAATAATACCTTATATTTATATGAAAATCACATTTTCTTTTTGTCAAAAATTCTTTCTCGTGTATGTACGTATGATGTGTATAACTGCCGAAATTGTATGATTGGCATCATATATAAATATATGTGCATAAATGCAAAAAATCATATGAAGGATGTATTTGGGTTGGAGCTACTCAGTATCATGTTTTGTGTTTGGGTCCGTAGAAAGAAGCCGAAATATAACTGGCGAACGTTTATTAAACAGCACATCACGATACTTTACGTGGAAAGTGGAACAACATCGAACAACATACATCAGAATGAATTCGAATTCGAACCCGAATGAGAGTGGAAGTTGTAGTCCTTGCATTAGTCCAAGTTAAAGTCAATCTTAGACGCCATCTCACGGCATGGTCAATACATAACAGTCAGGTTGGACATTCGGAGACTTTTTGGAAAAAGAGTTTTAATTGATGTTTTTTAGATTGAAATAAACATATAGGTGACTTCCTTTTCAACGCTATCGATGTTGCTTCGAAATCGAAAATTGCGTTGGTTTAGCAAACAACAGTAGAGTATTTTAGCAATAGAAACCAACAACATTCGTTGTACGTCGAATTTGAGAAGCTCCGCCCCAAATACCGCCTTTATCCTCTTCAGTTCCGAAGCTAAAATAATAATACAAATGCTTATTCATTGTTTTTTTCCAAACAAAAGGACATCGTAAATGACAGAAAAAATGTATTTTCTGAAATTGATCCTTTAGGCGCTTAGTAATTTAGGTTCAAAAATATGGATCTAAAACTACAACCCCCCTTAAAAGCCATTAAACTAAATTAACGCAATCACAAATTTAAGAACTTTAAACAAGTAAATAATCTACAAATCCTCAAAAATTTTTATTGAAAAAGATTTAAGTTAAATACTGTTGAAAATTTCTCACTTCCTTGGTCATACTGTCTTTTGAGCATTTTTAGGCACTTTGCAAACTCAGATGAAAATAACATTTATTTTATGTGGGAATCAGCTTAGATGCTGCCATTTATTCGTTTGATTTGAACGCAAAAAACATTCAGCTCTTAAGAAGTGACGTGAAAATGTAAAAAAATCGGACATTTTAGTTTTTACAAGGTAAAAAACAGCAGAGACCGAAGAGGTTAAAGATGTCTATGCTCCACAGAATTTCGGCATTACAGATGAGAAACTTTTGACAAAAAAGTAGTAATTTTCGTATGAATATAAGATCTGATTTTTATTAACCATTTGGAAAAATGGTTATTGTCCTCTGTCAGGGTAGGAAATCAAAAACATATCTGAAGCGTTTTTTTGGTTTAATCCGCATTTTATTCGTTTTCTGATTGGTCTATACAGTAATCTCTATTTTCCCTTTACTTTCAACAGAGATGGGTACTTCTGTTGCCACTATGACAAAAAAGTAATAAAAACTACAAAATAAAAATTTATAACTCAGAAACAAATTGAGATACAGCTTTCAAACAAATTGCATTTAAAAGTAAATTTTTTTTTCTCTATACGACGGTGTAAAAAGTAATATTGTGGGATGTTTAGAAGTTTATGAATGAAATTTCATTTAAAATTGGTCCAGGAATATTGTTTAATCCATGGCGTATGTAATGTATGACCAGCTCCGTAGAAGTTTAAAAATTTACAGTATTGAAAAATGTAATCTATGGTGTACGTAATGTATGAAATTTCATTTAAAATTGGTCCAGGAATATTAATGTTTAATCCATGGCGTACGTAATGTATGACCAGCTCCGTAGAAGTTTAAAAGTTTACAGTACGGAAAATTGTAAAACTGAAATTTCTTTTAAAATTTCTTCATAATGGGTCCAGGAATGTTAATGTTTAATCCATGGCATACGTAATGTATGATCAACTCCGTGCGATTTTTTATGTCTTAAATTTTAGTCTTCGAAAAAATCATTTTCCAAATGGTCGTTGTAATTTGTTAAATTGCTTTTTTATTTTTATTTTATTTGTAAATGTTTTCTTATCGTTATTAGCCCCCCGATAAGCTATTTCTTTCGGACAATAATACAAATGTCGTCCCTAAACAATAACGTTCCGTTACATAACCCAGCCGTAAAACGAAGCAGATGTATCATTGTACGGTTAAATACTGATAATGCATACTGCAATTTTTTAAACCTCTAAACATCACAAATTTTCCCTTTTTACACCGTCGTATAGGGGGAAAAGTACTTTTAAATGCAATTTGTTTGAAAACTGCATCTCAATTTATTTTTGAGATATTAATTTTTTTGTAGTTTTTAGGCATTTCTTTAATGATGGCAACTCAAGTACTCCATTTCTGCAGAAAGTAAAGGAAAAATAGTAGATTACTATATCTTTTTGTTGCCATTTTCTCATAAAAACTAAAAAAAAAGTGTAATTAAAATACGTGCTATGCCGAGTATATAGTCTGCTATAAAATGTATTTTAAAGTATATATGTGTAACTTTTTTTCTCCACATTAACTTATTCCTATCAAAAAGCTGATAGAATGCAATTTTATTAATCCGTGTGTAATAACATTTTTCGAATTTTGAAAAAATATAATGAATGATTTCTGATAAAAGATGGAGCTATTATAAACTATATTTAATTTTCAGTATCCATATCAATTTTACAAACAAATGAAGGCTTGTGAATCATTAGATACCCGATTTTTTGTCAAGTTTCTCGAATGACGACATCGCTTTTCGCTGGGTTTGTGTATTATTCCGTAATAGTGACATCATATGCATACTTTTATATATATGTTGTTTAAGACTGGATCGCAAACATGAAATTCTTCAGCGGATGCTAATGACGTCATTTTATATAAAATAACAGGGTGTATTTTAATCTTAAAACTGAAATATGTTTTGTACTACTATTTATGTAATAATTTATTCCAGGATCATTAAAATAGCATATATAATAATTTTTATTATATAGACTATATGTTAATTATAATTATTATATTTATAAGAATGTGAATATTTTCTGCAAGCTGTGATGATTTGCAACCGTAAGGATTCGCTTTTAACTGTACCTGTTAATTAGGCGGGATTTTTGCTGTGCTAAAATTGGTTACATGTTTGAGTTGTAATATGGTCATAGCAATTCTCATGCTAGGTATGTCTTTAATTTAAATTGTTACAATTTTTCATATTGTTCATTATAACGGATATTGCATTGATTAATAATTTTTTTAATTCAATTTTTTTGGCATGGTAAATTTATACTTTATGGTGTATAGTCGATTGGGTACATAATGGAATTCAATTTTTAGCTTATTTCTGGATTCTATTACAGAAATCGAGTAAGTTTTTGCTTATATATGAATTTTATGTAATCTTGAAAAAGGGAAATGCTATATAAGCTTCCAGCTACATATCCATTTGATCTATTGTTTGTTTACGATACGTCTTTTAATAGTTCAACATTATTTCGCTGGTAATTTGTATCTTTAGTCTTTAATAGGATATTTTATCAAAATTTAGTGTTTTTTCATATGTTTATAGGGATTAATCGTCCACAATGTGCTAGTGAATTAGTGGTATTGTGCTTGAAGGTTCCATCTTTATTTTGTACAATGTCAGAGTTATGAATTGTAGCTAAATTTATTAATTTAATTTTAGTAATTGGAAATAGATGATGATTTGTAATTATATAATGGTTATATATATATATATATATATATATATATATATTCATCGGAGTCGACACTAAATTCTGAAAAAGCAGAATTCCTGTTTTCTAGTCATCTTATACTTCTTTCGGCCCCATTCAGCTCACAGTGACGAACTTTTTGTGACATTTGCCTGGTTTTTTTTGTTTTTTTTACACATTTGTTATTAACCACTTAACTGTTTTGCCCATACGCTGTACGGGCAAGAAGGATTTGCTTCATCCATCACTTAAAGCTTTTTGATACCACTTATTTTTTTTTATTACAATTTCATACTATTTAATGGCAGAAATTTTATACTAAACATTATGAATATTTTAGTTTAAAAAAAAGTGATGTTTATCTCATATTTTTAATTTATTGTACCCCCCACCCAAAAAAAAAAAAAAAAAGACTAGAGAACAGGAATTCTGCTTTTCAGAATTTAGTATTGCCCCCGATGAAAAAAAATATATATGTATATAAATATAGATACGGTAGAGTCCCGATTATCCGAGTTAATCGAACTTAATACCTCAGGAATGGATCCTTTTCTTCTGATGGACTGATGGCTTCTATTATTAGGAAACAGCCATTATAAATGAAGTGTTAGATGAAGATGAAAGAGCAGTCGTAAAAAGTTGAATTCTAATTTTCTGGTCAGAATGGGTGGGGGGGGGGGGGGGTTGGCCATAATTATTAAAAAAAAATGACCATTTTTTTCCATTTTCACCAGAAAATCAGAGTTCTAACTTTTTACCACTGTTCTTTCATCTTCACTATTCATCTTCATTTATAATGACTGCTTCATAATAATAGAAGCCATCAGTCCATCAGAAGAAAATATCTGGGTTAAAGCAGCAACTCTGTTAAGCGGTACTCGGACAATCGGGACTCTACTTTAGTTCAGTTTTAAGACTTAAAACAAGCGATTTTATTGCATATAAAATGACGTCATTCGCATCCGCTGTATAATTCCTCATTTGCGATCCAGTATTAAACAACATCTACAGTAAAGTACGCATAGGACGTCACTATCGCTGAATAATACTCAAATCCTAAAAAAGAGATTTCGTCATTCAAGAAACTCGCCCCCCCCCCCCCCCCCCCAAAAAAAAAATCGGCTATCTCATGATTCACATACCTTCATTTGTTTGGAATATTTAAATATAGATACTTAAAATTAAATTTAGTTTATAATAGCTCCGTGTTTTATCAGAAATCATTCATTTATATTTTTTCAAAATAGCACGCATTTTAATTACACTTTTTTTTTCAGTTTTTATTGGAAAATAGCAACACAAAGATATAATTACTATTTTCCCTTTACTTTCTACAGAAATGGAGTACTTGAATTGTCAGAATTAAACAAACGTCGCTAAAAACTACGAAAAATTAATATCTCAAAAATAAATGAAGATGCAGTTTTCAAACAAATTGCGCTTAAAAGTACTTTTTTCCCAATACGACGATATAAAAATTGAAAATGTGCAATACTTGGAAATTTAAAAAATTGCAGTAGATAATTTAACAGTGCAATGAAACATCTGCTTTGATTTATGTCTGGCGTATACAACGTAACGTTATTTTTTGGAGACGACACAAAATATGCTGGAAGAAAGAAATAGCATACCGGGGGCTAAAATAAGAAACAGTTAAGTGGTTAATATAATGTTGTACAAAAATAACAATTTATGCACCTTTAGTATCTCTATAATTTACTTCAATGGCATGAGATGACAAAAATCATTTTCATAGAAAAATAAAATCATTTTTGCATGAAATATCATTATTTATAACTGGAAAAATTTACTGCCTGATAAGCAAACACATCTAGAAAGGAAAGGTTAGGGTAATTGATTGAAAGCTAGGTTTGTTGTTCATACTTATCTGACTATGCCATTTTACGTACATTTTCTTAGATCTGAGAACGCTAAATGAGAAGCAGTCATAAAGATGATTGTTTGCATATGATATTTTGCAACATTTTTCAGATATTGAATAATTTGAAATCATTTGATTCTCAAAATAACTCAAACGTAAATCATTCGATTACGAAAATAATTCATTTTGCCCATCATACCATTACGCTCGAAGTGGAAAACTCAACTCTCGTACTCAGAATTAGTAGCGGATAGAGACAGCTTAATGCAACAATGTTAAAACTTCGACTACATAACGATATGGGGGAAAAATCAAAAAATACCTAGCCGGCTTTTTATTAAATTCCTACTATTAGTTCACACTCTCCCTATAATTGTTTATTTATATATTTATTTATTTATATATTTATCTTGTTCAAATTTTCAATCGTTAATAAAATACTCATTATTCATCCTATCAAGTTGAAATAATTTTTTTTGAACTTGTACTGGATGACAATTGATGTTAATACAGTTTTTTCAAATATTAATTCATTAATTAAATTTTAATTAATTAATTTTAGTTTTGCATGGGAAACAAAATGGCGGCCATTGGTTATCGAAGGTCAATGAAAGTATTTTCAATAAGGGGTTACCATAGGGGGGACTCTGTTCTGTCGCCAAATACCGCCAAGTTTGTCGCCAACTTGGCGATATATCGCCAAATTTGGCGTCCAAAATAAGTCGCCAAAAGTGACGCCAACTTGGCGATATTTCTAATATTTCGCCAAATCCCCATAGAATTCCATTGTAAACCTACTTGCTTATAGAAAATCAACAAATTGAGATATTTTAATGCAACAAAAACTAATATTAGCTTAAGGGATTATATTAAATTTTTCTTTGGTGACCTAAGTAGGAATTGACTTTAAAAACAAAATTTTTATATTACTTGTTTTTCTCATACTTTTATTACTGTTATTAAAATTTAAGATGTTAATATTTGAAGAGAATGCATGTTAATGATTAATATTCTAATGTTAAAAAGTTTATGAGATGCCCTCATTATACATTTGCTATAAAATAGGAACTGAAATAATCATAAAATTAAAATATGTTTAGTTGGATGTAATAATTTTAAAAAAATGAACTGTGCCCTCTTAATTGGGATTGTTTTGTTTTTATATAAAACAAAGAAACATTTTAAATTAGGAACAGAGAGTAAACAAATAGTAATATCTTTTAAATCTTTCTAAAGTAATAACGAAAAATTGAAGCCACATTGATGTATCATACATATTAATAGTTTCATATACATACTTAGGGAATAAGTATTAAATTATGTATGTTTTAATTATAGAAGTGTATGTTAGTTAAATCATATTTATTGTTTTCCAAAGCCTTCACTGACAGCGAAGTCAAAAGATTTAGCTCAAGATAAGAAATAATACTTTTATTGTATCACTTGAAGACTAATTTGCTTAAAACGGTTAGAACGTCGCATACATATCCCTATCAATTTATTTATATGAAATGAGTTACAGTGAAACCTCTCTGTAAGGGCCACCTGTCATTCCATTGAAAATTGGCCCTTATGAGGGGTGGCCCTTGAATAGGGTTGACCAAATTTTTCATTTCTCTTTCTTTTTATAGCGCGATTTTTAAAATCTGCATATTCCTTCAATAAGGTTCTCTTTGTTTTTAACAAAATATTGTTTATTTGATTCATGCTGCAATTAAGCTGTGAAGCTAATTTTCTTGCAGATGTTACTTGATCATGACAATTAAGAACTTTGATTTTGTCATTCCAATTCAAATGTACTCTTTGGCTTGATTTAGGTGTCATAATTTTAAATTTTATATAAGCTTGAGCATAAAATTTCTAGTACAAAAATTGTGCTTCAATATGCATTCACAGTTTTAGTAAATGTGGAATCAGTTTTTCTAGATAACCTGTTATTCTTTGTGTATCCACAACAAGTCACAAGAGTCAAGAGTCCACAAGAGTCAAGTTTCCTCTCCAGCTTAACCCCTACAGGTTGAAAGGTCAAACAAAGTGTTAGGAACACCTGTTTGTCTCACTTGTGGTAAAATTTGTGGTCCTTCATTGTGTTACTAAATCCTCCCCATCTCCCCCTGCCTTCTTTGTTGCAAGTGCAGTTGTTTGCTGAACTCTTATCTTTTGATTCAAGAATTCAATACAACTGTTTAGGATTTAAGGAACATGTGCAAAAAAAGATGGCCTTTATGAGGGATAGGTGCGGCCCCTAATAGAGGTAAATTTAACATTATGTCTATGGGAAAAAAATTCTTTCCTAAAAATATTGACCCTTAATAGAGGTGGCCCTTGAATAGGGGTGGCCTTTAAAAGAAGTTTCACTGTAATTAGTAAATAACATTATTATGACATAAAAGATGGACTGTTTTTAAATTTTTAAAGTAAAAGTTGTAGATATTTGTTTACTTATTTATACATTTCTTACTACAGTGCTCAGCAAAAGTTTAGACAATGATCGATTATGCTTCTGTGCTGAGAAGTATGTAACGAATTGTTGTAATTCAACTGTCATATATTACTGGGGACTTATCTTTCATACACAAACAATAAATTTTAATTTATACACTTTACATAATGTATAATGACAAAAAAACAAATTTAACATGGTTGCAAAAGTATAGACAATCTGTCTGTTAACAGAAAAATATCCATAAATTAAAATCGAACTCCACCTACATTGTCTGCTATTAATGCAAAAATGTGACTTTCCATCGAAGAAACTAAATCCTGCCTCACTTGGGGGTCTATTTCGTGCCAAACACGTTCAACATCTGATCAAAGTTCATTTACAGAGGAGTATTGTTAAAAAATTGCATAAACCGTATGAGATATGATGCCACAAAAGTTTTCGATTGGGTTCAGATCAGGGCTACACGCGGGCCAGTCGAAAATAGTAATATTTTGAGAGTTAAACCAATTTTTTGATTTGTAAGCAACATGAATAGACGCATTATCTTGCTCAAATACACACTTTGGAAGAGATAAAAGTTCACCAAATGGCTGTAAATTGTTTTCCAATGTATGTATGGAGTCTTACGCAGCTTGGCGACTATTGAGAAACTCCAGAGATACTTGAGAATTAAAACAAAGTGAGGCCCAAGTCATCAACCCTTTCGAGGGCAAAGGATACATAATTTTAATTCCGAAAATGGTAAGAATATTTAATTAAAATTTTCCTTTTATAATGTATGTGATGTGAAAATAAGCAATTTCATGTTTTCTAATAACTTCGTTTATAAATTCTGGTATCAGTCCATTATTTCCACAGTTTATAAAAAGAATTACTCCGCGACAGGAAAGGCGTGAATTTGTTGTGAGATTTCAAGGCTGGTTGTTTTATCATTTTCATGTAAACTAATATACATTTCTCTTTAATGCATCTACGAAATTATCCGTTGACACAGAAAGCTCTGACTCACTTTTAATGCGATTAGCCGTCATCATTTGTCTAGATGCCAGTTTATGGATCCTACTATAATCTCGTTTTCTGGCCACACGAGCCCTACCAGATCTATGTTTTGCTTTGAAAGAGTCACCCTTAGATAGTACTTAATAGACAGACTTCTTTGGCCGATTCAAAGTAGCTGAAATTTCTGCAACAGTCTTCCCTTTCGATTTCAGCTTCCATGCTTTAATTACTTCATCTGACTGAAAATTTCTTGCTCGCGGCATCTTCACTAACAGATGCTATCGCGAGGTGCATTTACATACTTCATGCATGTGACGTCATAAGTTTGAAATATTCGTTTTTCCGTGAACAATTGCCAAAAAATCAGAAAAGTGTCTAAACTTTTGCAATATGCAAATTTCACTTTTTTCAGTTAAATTAAATAATATCTACATTAAAATCGTTATTTCTGATCTAAAACGTTTAAAATATATTTAAAAATAAGTACAGTCATTTGTATAACCCAAGTGTTCGTATTTTTTATTTAAAGGTTAAAAATCAACAGTGTCTAAACTTTTGCTGAGCAGTGTACAATGTTGGAGAGATTATTTCTAAAGATTTCGTTTTTAATATTCTTTTCAAATATTTTGGATAGGAGGCGCCAGTATTAATGCAAAAGCTTATTTTTTTGCCTTTGCTTCGAACCAGGTTTGAAGAAAGCCTACGATATTTCCTTCTCCCTTTTTGTATTACGCAAGGCACTTTTTAGGTGCGTTCGTAATTATATAAATACGTAGCACCTATAGTCGTCGTTCAGTCTGTTCGTCCGCATATAACAGAGCAAAAACTACCAAACCGAATGGTCTGAAATTTTAAATATATAATTGTTGCAATATTTTGTCGAGCCATTTCAAATTTTATGTAAATCGGATGCATAGTTTAATTACAGGGATAGTCAAAAGTGTTCCGTTACATTACGGCCAATTGGGGAAAAATTATTGCAAGTGCATTTTAATGACGTTACAGCCTTCCGAATAGTCTGAAATTTTAAATATATAATTATTGCAAAATTTTGTCGAGTCATTTTAAATTTTATGAAAATCGGATGTATAGTTTAAGTACAGGTATAGTCGAAATTTTGCCGTTCCATTACGGCCAATGAGAAAAAATTATTTCAAGTGCATTTTAATGATGTTACAGCCTTTCGAGCAGAATGAAATTGACGTGCACTTATGAAGTGCACTTAAATAGACATTCAGTACAATATGCGGTGCAAAAAATATTTATAAAACTAGTTACAGTACGAACGCACCTCATTTGTCACGTTTGATGTGCAATTTACAATTTGTTTAACATTGTTGCATTAAGCTGTCCCCAGTCCGCATCCAATCCACTCAGAATTCCCTTATTTTCCAATTACAAGTCGTCTACATCCCGAAGGAAGTGACAACAGTTCATTGGATAAGTTGTATTTGATGTACTTTAAATTGTTTTTGTCAGGTTACTTGAACTTATTTCATGAAAACATAATTTGAATATTTTTCTGGTGTGAGATTTTACATTTAACAGTTTTTGTGTTCTATTTTAGCATTATTTTATGTTTATTTATTTTAAGGCAGTTCCCGAATCCCCTGCTCAACAACGTGAAACTTTGTGACACATTTTCTGAATCATTTTTCAGCGTAGAGGCATAAAATTAGCAGGTCTGACTAATGCAGCGATTTGGAATCGAAACGTGTTTTCCATTTATTGTTAAATAAATATAAACATTATGGTCACGCGACAAGCTGTTTTTCTGCTCTCTCACGTCGAGAAATTTGGTTCAAGATGTCAATTTTCACATATCTTCTGACAGATCTTCTATCTTAAAAAAAAAAAAAAAAAAAAAAAAAAAAAAAAATGGTAAACGTTGTTTAATTATATAGTTTTTGAATCATAACACCTGTTAATTTCATGCGTTTTCGAACAAAAATAAATTTTTAAAATGTGTCAGAAAGTAGCTTCTTTGAATTTGAGAGCAACCTTCACATTGCTAAGTAATTACAAAACATATACTATTTCATAAAAGAGTTCGGAGACTGTTTTATCTTTTTTTTTTTTCGAATTGCCTACCAGAATTTTCGAACAGAATTTTACTTATAATAAGGATTACCAATTACCATAACTTAATACATTCGATTACTATTCAAAAATAAGTTCGTACAGATACTCACTTTTTAAAACCCTAAATACTAAAAGTAATATTCACCTTATTTAATCAAACAGGTGAAGAAATGATTTATTCATGAGATTCCTACTTGCAATGAAGCATAACTCCCTGATGATGAGTAATTGTGTAACACATCTTAGAGAAGCGATAAAAAATAGTTTAACCATAATAATATAAATGTACAGTCGTAAAAAAAATGTAAACACCCCTACTAACTCTGCAACTAATTGCAATAGAAAGAAATTTACAGTTACCAAACGATTGGAAATAAAGTTTAATTTTAAATGATGTATATGAAATTTTCTTAGGAGGCTGTCTGCAAATCAAAACCAGACCAAATTTTTTTTTTTTCAATGGCAACACACAATTTTGACAATATATTTCAAATCTTCTGTACAAACTATGCCTAGAAATGAAATTTCAAGTCATTCGTATGATAAGTTTTTTAATTATAAACATTCAAAACTTAGAACTTCTAATGTTAAATTACATTTTCATATTTTTATTAATATCTCTTGAAATTTTAATCCTAATGTAATATTTTTTTTTGGTTTAATTATAGTACTATAAAACCCAAATATAAATACATAGAATTTGTAATTTTAAAAATTTTATAATCTGAATTATGAAATTAATATTCGAAAAAAATATTAATTGCAACCTACAATTTTTTTTTTTTTTTTTTTTTTGATAGATTTACATTTATTATGCTCTGCTTTATGCAAATTCTCAATTTCAAATTTTTCTTCCAATCCCCTTAAGGGGATTCTTCACTCACTTGAAAACACACGCTCCCGTAATGTTAAACCAATGGGGAGGTTGTTTTCGAATTTCTCGTTTAAATTTGATTATTTTTAAATGATTTTTTTTTTTTTTTTTGCATAAGATAGCTGAGCTCAGTCTTTAATATGACTCTTTTTTACTTTTTCGATTTTGGTTGCAGATTTTTTTAAAAGGCACTTTCAGTTTCGAAACCGGTTTCGAACTGTTTATCAACAAAAGATGGTGAGCAGCATTCTTTCTCTCAGTGGTGTAGTCGAGGGGGGACGCGGGCGAACGGCGTCCCCTCACTTTTGTAATTTGTTTGAAACGTCCCCTTACTTTTTATTTTCAAGGGGGACGGTAGGAACCTGCAGGACGCAGATTTCCCAAACCTATTATTATTTTTAAAGGATAAGCTCTCTAATAAACTAACAATTTTAAGAATAAAAGCCTTGAATGTTTATATCTTCCAACAAAATTGAAAACTTTAATAAATTATAACGTGTTAAACATATCGAAAATGACGTGTGATATTTAGATTCGTTACTTGAGTTCATTGAGTTCTTTGCTAGAATAGTTCAACTAAAATCATGATGAAACCGTCCCTCTTTAGAATTGGAATCTTTAAAAAACATTCGCAAATTGCACTTACATGTTAGACGTAATCGACTTACTAGGGTTTCTAGCCTAAATATTTCTACAAAAAACCTGATAAAATGTGATTTTTGGAAGTTTAAATTTAATTTAAACTATGTTTAATTTTTAATTACTTTTCTCGGCAATTCAAGATGGAAGACAAGATTTAAAAACAAGTTTTACCCATGTGACACGGTCCTTATGTTCAGGACTATAAGCGTCCCCCCACTTTATTTTCCAGGACTACACCACTGCTTTCTCTTTTCTTTATTGGTAAACACAAGTGTCATTTCAAACAAACTTCGCACTTGGTTTCTCGAACAGCAGATTATATATTTATATATGCATATATAAATGACAGAAGAATAGTAAAGCCAAACACTGAGGAATTCCATATTTTGGAATTAAATAATTTAATAATAATTAAATGATTTTAATAGTAACTTTGCAATTTCATAAAATATAGTCCAAGAGCCGACAGCACAAAAACCTATGTTATCAAGCCCAAGAAAAAAAACCTTTATTTTATGGAAGAGTAGAAGTAGGGAATCTAATGATCCATGTCTGCCGGCAGTGAAGTGGTGCATAAGCCAAAAATTAATACCACCAGTTAAGGCTCCTATAATACGGGCTGACTAACGCCGCCATTTAATTGCCAGTAGGAGGAGAATGATTGGCCACGCCGCGTGGGCAACAATCGCTCATTGGTCAAAGTGGGAAACAAAATACTTGACGATTCAGCCTGTATTATAGGAGCCCTACCACCAGTGGTTCACTCGTAGGTTTATTATTGTGTTTGACCTACAAGCAAATATTTGAAAACAGGGATGACTGGGAGCAGGAAAACACAATGATAAACCTATGAGTGAACCACTGGTGGTATTAATTTTTAGCTTATGCACTACTTCACTTCCGGCAGACATGGATCATTAGATCCCCCTACTTCTACTCTCCCGTAAAATAAAGGCTTTTTTTCTTGTGCTTGATAGCGTAGGTTTTTGTGCTGTCGGCTCTTGGATTAATAGATAACAGACTAAAAAAGATTACAGACTTTTTTACTGCAAAGAACAAGTTACAAATAAAAGAAAAAATTTTGATGTTTAAAGAGCAAATTACAAATAAAAAGAGAAAATTTTGGTTGGATCAAAAATGATAACGATATCAAAAGACAACCCCCCTTTCTCTAGATATATCTTACGATATCATGCGCCAGACCACCCCCCCCCTCACACCCTCTAAAGTGATAACGTTACATACGCACAGCCCCTATGCTGGGTTTTGCACGATTTCCTCAATAGGTCTATATGAAGAACAAATACACGGATTTTCATCAAACTTCAGATTTTGTTAGACATAGATATAAATTGTCGCTGCTTAGATTTTGGGTGTTAATCGCCCAATATGTGGCGCTGATATGCTGCATTTTCCATGATTTACACGATTTTAGCGATAGTCATATCTCAAGAACTAATGCACGCAATTTCATCAAACTTCATAGTCTGTTACACCTTGACATAAGTTGGTGCGGGTTAGGTGTTCGTGTAAACCATATGGCAGGTGGCATTTTTCACGGTTTTGCGATAGCTGTATCTCAAAACCTTATGCACGGAATTTAATGAAACTTCATATTTTGATATATTTTCCCATAAATAGCTCCTAATTAGGCTTGGGTGTATGCAGCGTGACAGGTGTCTCTATTATACTCTTTGGGTTGGGAATTTTGATTGTAGACAACTAAGGCTGGGATTACGGTGCCTCGCTATCTTAAATCATACGCTCGATCGTAAGATGGGAGTTCCTGTAATCGATCGTAACTTGGTATTACGGTGCCTCCGCGTAAGTCCTCGTGCTTGGTCATAAGTCCTCCTGCAGTCAGCCAATCAGAGGCCGCAGTTACATTTGTTGTGGTTGCGTGCGCATCCACTTGCGTCTTATCTTACGGCTACTTCCAAGCTGTCGTAAGATCGCGAGGCACCGTAATGCCGTTTACGTTTTGTTTATAACGTAAGTCGCTAAGTTGATCTTAAGTGAGGCACCGTAATCCCAGCCTTTAAGGTGGTTGCCGAAATTCAATGATTTGAAAGATGCGATGCTTATATATCCTTTTAAAATGCACACAATTCAACGAAGCTATATTTTTAGAACCCTCATGATAGGCATAGATCAGTGGTTCCCAACCTTTATTGATACACGACCCACCTTTAAGTAAAAAAACATTTCGCTACCCACTTAATATGAGGGTGTATCTAATATCAGTATGGAAATCTTGTATATGACCTCATAAGCTATCGACTATCCTATCCTAAGTAAAAGACAACGATGCACTATCAACAAAAAAAAGAATTGGTAATCCCAATGTGTGTAAGTTTAATAACAATTAAAACAACAAATATAATGAAAAATACGTTTAATTATTATCAAAACACAACTTTACAATCAGTAAGATTTCTGGCACTGGTGTTTACCTATGAGGGCATAGGTAATCAGAGTTAAAACTGATTTATTTTACCACCCTTAAGCATAGCTGCCAACTTTTACGCTTTTTTGCTACCACTAAAATTTAATAGAAGTTTTCTCCTTGTTTAATCGTGAGATTTCGATGATTAAATAAAACAATATTTACTGTAAAATTTTAGTGGTAACAAGAAAGCGTAAAAGTTGGCAGCAATGCTTAACCCCTTAACGCTCGAATAAAATTACGGTTGAATAATTCAAATTGCTTATTGTCACCACTTTTATGAAAAAGAAATATTCACCTTATTTAATGACAGTAAAAACGATACCAAAATATACCCAATTTCACTATTTTATAAAACTGGTGGGAGTCAAATAATTTGAGTAAAAGACACAGCCCGAGAATATGACGGGAGCGAGAATTAAGGGGTTAAGTCAGTTTCTGAACGCAGTTTGTTTCTGTACTTGTTTTTCAACAACAGCAAAGTAGAAAAAGCACGTTCACACAAGTATGTGGCGTTGAACCTCAAAGCTGATTTAGATATTTCTGGATATTCTGCTCCTATGTTTATCCAAAAGGAAATTGAAGATTTTTCCAGGCTTTCCATGACGATTGTGCAATAAGTGACACATCTCAAAACATGGTCATAACATAATACCGACTGACTGTTAGAAAACCCTGTTTTCTCACTAAGTTTTAGTTTAAGCTAATAGCTTTTATGATTACTGCGGTTGTAAAATACTGTTTTTGTTATATATTTTTAAACAGATGAAATAAAAAGTATATTTTTGTGGTAAACCTCGATTGTTCCGCGGCTCAACAAAACACGCGCCGCGACCTCCATAGATTGGGATCCGCTGGCCATAGATTGTCATTTAATTTTGGCACAGTGAAATTTGAAGTATTAACATGTATGTAATAGAAGAAAGTTTTGGGATTGGCACATCCGACTAGTTTAATAATGGAAGATGCAACAATCCATAATGTGTTCTGGATAAGTAGTGGTAGGCATCAGGTCAATGTTACTGTCTCCTGAAGGCAAAGCTTTAAACTGAAGGATTTGACGATTATTGTATTTTAACCCTTTATATCCTGGCGATACTTTAAAGTACCATTAAAATAACTTGTTACAAAATTCATTTAACCCTTTATGTACTGAATTATGAAATCGTAAAAATTTTACCTTCTAAAGCATTTTTCGTGAATTGTTTAAACTACATTAGAAGATTTATATAATCATTTAATATATTTTAGAAGGATTGAAGGATTTAGAAGGATTAATTAAATTTGAATTTATAGGGATTTTGTGCAATATTTATTCTAAAACCATTATTGGTTACACAAAGCAAAAATTATTTTTAAAAGGATGATTTCTTTTGCCTTTGCATCTCTTCAGCTTTCTTGACGTTGAAGGATTGTAATTTTTTACGAAATTTATAAAGAAGATTTTTCTTTGAAAAAAAAGTGGTGTTCAAAAAACGGACCGAGTGGGAGCCCTGCATTAGAAAAAAATGTTCACCCGACCTGAAGTGAAATTCGAATCGTGTTGGGTTCGAACTTATTTTTTCTTCTGAGGTTTCAGGTTCACTTTGTAGCGATCTCATCTCACATGATCAGTATACGTGATCCGTGGTTCGTATCCCATTGGCGCCACTCGCGCCAAAGTGGTGACCCGGAGAAAACACGCAACCTTCAACAATAATCATCTCCTCTCACAACCATCAGATGGCAGCACCAAAGAAATCATCTCCAGCAATAAACATGTGAAGCCAACTGGTTAAACGCTCATAGCACTAAGCCTGGTATGCTTCGCATCACTCACAACTCAAGAGTGCATATCGCTCGTCAGACATCAACAAGATGTCTTTTTCACTGCGGAGGGAGTGTGTAGCGATCTCATCTCACATGATCAGTATAAAGCGAGTTACTAGATTAGGGTAACTGGCTTGGCCTTTTGCTCGACGCTAGCGTTCTCGCCTCCTGATCATGGGATCCGTGGTTCGTATCCCATCGGCGCCACTCGCGCCAAAACTTCAAACTGAATTTTCGGTTTGGGTTTTCCCTCATCTAATGTATGAAAAAACAATGCTAAAATAACAAGAATATGTTAGATATAATACTAAATTAAAATTGTGATTACTTTCATTACGCGTTTATATTATAAAATAAATGCCTTAACATTACACATTTATATTATAAAATGACACGCCCCTTTGCCCCCCCCCCCCCCCTCTTTAATTTCGGCCTTGCCTTTAACTCTCCAATAATGAATAATAATAGGAATTTTAATAATAATGATCCGCACCAACTTATTTCTTAGAAATTTCTTTGTTAGAAACAGCTTTTTCACAAGCAGATTTCATTTCATGGGAGAACCCCTGAACGTCACCATCCTTTCATTTGTATCCAATCAATTACGAGATTAATCAAAATTGACTGGTTGCTAGGATGTGACGTCAGTTGAAACTGATCGATCATCATTAGACCATGGATCCTGGAAATATGGGTTGAATCACGTGGATTTCTCCTTCACAGTTACGGTCGAAAGATTTTGTCTGTGTCTGTAAAATTTATTAGTTCTTGTTTCCCATGTGTGACTGTTAATGTGATCGTATCCGTTAACTATTTATATTTGTTTATGTTGCAATATTGATTGTTGTTTGACGTTTACGTATTTTTTAAAAATCCGTACCTTTAAAATGCCAGTAACTGTGTTTAGGAAGAATAAATTACTTGCATTTCGCATTTTCTGCGAAGGAACTTGTAAGTTTTCCTTATAATTTTTTTGTTTACACTTTAATCTTTTACATCGTATTGTATGGATTTTGGTCTATATTTTGTACTAATTAAAAGATTTAAGCAGTTGTTCCTTTTTAATTTAGATTTTTTTTTTTGTTTTATTTGAAGTAGTTTACTGATAGATCAGTATATGTACAGCTAATAGATTTTTACGTTAATTTGATTAATCAATTTTTTTCCCCTTCCATTTCACTGGCAAAACATAAAATTATTTTAATCCGTAGTTATTTGCAATTTTGCTTCCTTTAAGAACTCAGCATAAGTGGATACCTTTGAAAATATTTATCCATAATTGTAATTACTTATTTTTTCCGCAGTGTATTTTACGATCACTATAAAATTTTGATCAAAAGGTATTAATACAACATGTTAAGGTAAGAGAACAGAAAATTTGTGTCCTGTTTCAAATATTAGCTCTACAATTTTACTTGTGTTTACTTAATTTATTTATGTGCCTGTGTGCAGTTACATATATATTCTCTCAAAACCATCAGAATTTAAAAGCATTTCGCGAAACAGCTAAAAATTCAATAGATCTTTTGAATTTTTATTATCATCTATAATACTACAATCATGTAGTAATGCACAAATTTCCAGACCATTCTGATAACACCTAGATGGAAAAATTAAAAATTATTCTCAGTGAGTTTTCAAGAAATTATTCCCAACTTTAAATATCCTATATTGTTTTTATATGAGATTTAGTAAACTTTATTGTTTGTTTGTTTATATATTGTCTGCTATGTATATACATAAGCATACCAAGATTTTTTTTTTTTTTTTTTTTTTTTTTTTAGCACTTAGGGGAGACTTGATCCCTTTTTCCGTTTTTAATTTTTATTTTGGAGAAAACAAAAATTGTTTTAAATGTTTCCCGTTATTATTAAAGGCTCATGTGTCTTTCTTGTTGTAGTATTTTTTTTATTTTTGAAAAACCATTTTCAAAATAAAGATAAATTGTTTTCCAAAAAAAAAAGGATCAAGTCTCCCCAGTTGTAGGGAGACTTGATCCCTTGCCAAGGGAGACTTGATCCTTGAAACAGATGCATTGAAATAATTCAAATTAAGTAGTAGAAATTAAATTTATTGTTGACTAACATCTAAAAAGGGAGAAAAATACAAATAATGATCAAAAACATTTTTAAAGTTTGAAAAATAAATTGTAAATATTAAAATTATTGCAGCTTGAATAATTCCACCAAGCATAGTTGGTTTGGGTAGTTTTTTGGCAATGTCATCATTGTCCACAACACTATTGTCAACATTTTCTAAATAAATAAATTGGTCGAAATTAAGTCCTCAATTTGTTAGAAAATTAATTTCACATTCAGATGATAAAATCTTCTTTCAAACTTTTCCTACAAAATGACTAATTTTCTTCTTTTCCAGAAATTGCACAATGACAAAGTCATTTTCATCAATCGACAAATTTTTTGTATCTTAAATGATTTCATCAGAATATTCATCAACT
>CAWVRF010000967.1:28200-134200 GCA_963932465.1 Maratus speciosus | reverse complement strand
CTTCAGATTGTAATAATTTCCCTGAACTTAAATAAATTTGTATTTAAAGCATTTTTATATTTTTAATGCAATGTTGCATTTAGCTAATACAAAATTTTGAAAATTTCAACAGTAAAATCACCTAAAAAAATATTTTTTTGAACAATAAAAAGGAAATTTTAGGTTCAGTTTATACAGACTAACACGAAATGTATGTTTTGAAAATTTCATGAAAAAATATTCAGAAGTTTTTGATGCATCCTGCGCGTTATGCCCAAAAAACGCCATTTGGAAATTAATGACTTTAAGATTTCGGAAACGCCGCTTCAGCTATTGAGCGGGTATAATTCTCAAAGCCAAAACTTCTGTTCTAATGGGGATTTCAAGGAAACAATTATATCAAAATATTCAGAAAAGATAGGAGTTTAACATCTAAAAAAAATTTTAATTTCTTAAATTTTGAAGCTTTAAGAGTCCTGCGACATTTCTTGAGAATCCTTTCCGGCAAGGAGTAATTCTATTTATAAACCTTTGAAATAATGAACTGACACCAGAATTTATAAACGAATTTATTAGAAAATGCGAACTTGCTTATTTTCACGTACATGATAAAAGGAAAATTTTAATTAAATACTCTTGGTGCCGGTTGTCTGTTTTGGAATTAAAATTAGGTGTCCGTTTTTTAAGGGCATCGCCCTCGAAAGATTTAATTAGAATGAATCGCATAAATATTGTGGGATTCGCGATAGTTTGCATTGAGTGTATCTCTCAATACGCCTCGAGTGACTTTAAAAGTTAATTAAACACCTATCTGGAAAAACGCGGCACTGACCAAGTCGAGGTTGCAACTTTGAGACCTCAATTCGAAGCGCGCTTAGCACAATGCCAAATTTAAACTTTGAACAAAGGTTTTGTTTTAGCTACACTGTAGAAATAAAGGTTATTAGTACGCTGAATTTAATTTCATGAAATGCCAAATGAAGTTTAACTATGCACTGCTTTTATTGTCAGTACCGAATTAAGTTCATCGTAAACAGATTAGGATAATATTAAAAAAAAGAGTTATACGAATAGCTATATTTGACATTATTTAGGTTCCATATCTCTTTGAACTTTCATGGTATACCCATTTACACTTTTCTAATATATACAGTTATACCCAAACCTACGTTGTATAGTTTTTTTACAAAGTCTTAGTATTCTTTTAGCAACGTTCAATTACAAATTCATATATTTATTCTATGGAACCCTCTGTGCGCGAGTAATGCTCGCACTTGGCTTATTATTATTATTATTATAGATTTAGTTTTGTCTTCGATTTTGGTGTCAAGTACTTCTCTCTATTAAAGGAAATCTTAATTAAATATTCTTCTCTTTTTTGTTATACTTCTTAAATATATTTTTATCAGAAGAAAGTATTGTAATCTTTTTGATGGATTTACACGCTATAGGATGACCTGAATATGATTTGACAATTTTTTGATGTACGATATATACTCTCTATATGTACGATACAAATTTCTTAACTACTCTATTCCAAAAAGTAAAGCAAGGAATTTCATCAAATGGCACTTTTTCCACTTTTGGAGGACTAAAATGTGTTGGGAGCCCTGATAATATAATTGAAAACATGTTCAAGCAGCTGAACCCATAGATGACAATGTGATGGATTCTTTTGCGTGGCATTGTAAAATGATTATAAATGTTTCACGCACCGTCACGCATCCTATAGTTTTCCATGAATTTCGAATAATTATCGTTAATGGATCATGGTATTTGAAAATACTTTTTAATGTCCGTGTAAACGAACAATATATGCCATTTCCGATAGGGAACATGTAACAAATTTCAAATGCCATTTGCGTTATATTTAAAATATAACTTCATTAATGTCTATTTCAAACAATTTTTGCCAATAAAGCGTAATATGAAAGAACTTTCTTTTTGTTTTCACGTAAACGAAATACTAATGCTATACAATAGAGAATTTTTATATGATGTAAGTATATGATGCTATACAATAGTGAAACATTTACATACTACATTGAACCTAAAAAAAATACATAAAATTTTGCTGTAATTCCAGCAAACTTATGGAAGTTTAGTGAATAGGCGAATCAGCACAATAAACACTTTTCAAGTTTGTTGAAAAGTATTAAAAATCATTATCTTATTTCTAAAATTGTTAATTTATTAGTGTCTTCATTAAAAACTTTGGGAAAGTCTGCGTCCTCCCACGTCTCTAGGCGTCCCCCTTGAAAATATAAAGTAAGGGGACGCTCGAGATAACATAAAAAAGTGAGGGGACGCCGTCCCCTCGCGTCCCCCCTCGACTACACCACTGGGTGTGTCTTTCTACACAAAACGTTTCATAAGTGTCGTCATACGGGAAATCACTTCATTACGCTATTTGTCCATTCGTGACCACAGAAGAGGAGTGAATTATGTGGGGAGGTAAATTTATCCAACCCTCCAAACCTCATCATATGGTCTTCATTCTTAAGGGTTTTATGCTTTTATGCACGTTTTTACTCCTGCATGCTGAACAGCTGAACTGAGTGCACTATTAAAAAATGGGTGAAAGTCTCTACCATTCTGCTCATTAGAGTTGACTATAGTTTTAGTAAATATGCTTAACGCAAATTGCCTTTTAAAATGCTTAACCTTTTCAAAAAACATATCTATTAAAGATGATGAATTGTCAATTTTGGATAGAACTCAGTGTGAAGCTTTCAAATGATACAAAAAATCATAGTTGCGATTGAATATTTCACTACACTGCATACACTTATCCTGCTCGGAGGGCTTGTGGATCTTCATGTGTTTTAATAAGTCATACTTTCTCAAGAACGCTTCACCGCATGAATCACATTTATGTCGCGGAGGTATCTTAAAATGAGATAATTTATGACGATTCAAAATAGCATTTCTAGAGAATGCTTTTTGACATATGTCACATACAAATGGTCTTTCTTCTGAATGAATCATCAAATGTTGTTTTAAATTACCTTTTCGTAAAAAAGACTTGCTGCAAATAGTACACATATAAGGTGGCTTCTGTTTCTTCAATTCTGATGAGGAGGATTCCGCTTCCTTATCTGAAACGGGTTCTACTTTAGGTCGTACTGTTAATCCTATGTCTTGATCATTAAATTTTCATGAAAAAGTTTGACTATTCAAACTTGATACATCATCGCTTAACATAGCAGAATATCCATCTTGATAACTACCCATATTATCCTAAGTGAAAATAATGTTTTCGCACATACAAAGAAAAGCAAACACTAATGAAAAAGTCTGGTTCCATTCAATTTTATATAATCATAGGGGACGCATGTTAAAAAATTTTAATGATGATGCATATCTTGTAATATGATTGGTGCAAAAATTACAGAAAAACACGTGACATAAAAAAGTATGTGTATAAAGTTCACGGGAAGTGAGTCAATCAAAAATGAAAAGGTACTTATGTAATGTCTAAAATAAAAAGAATATGATTAATCACGTTACGAGTTTGAATTCATCATTCTAAAGTTTTACAAATTAATTTTATTATTTCAGTGAAATAGATGGTAAACCTAAGGTTAAACTCATAGTAAAGTTATTAAACTCTTCAAAAGAATGAGATGAAGTGTAGTGTAGCAGTAGTTTTAAAATTCATTAGAACTAATGTAGAATCATCAAATAATTACCTACCCCAATAACAAACTATGAGCTGATTGAACTTAAAATAATTAATAAATAAAAAATCTCTCAAATATTGCATACTTTCTTTTTCTGGTGTTTAACTAATATTAGCATACTTCGCAAAAAAATTATTTTACAAAAAAAAAATAAATAAATAAATAAATAAATAAATTAAAACAAACAAACAACAAAAAAAAAAAACAAGCAAAATGGTTTGCAATCAAAAGTTAATTAAAATAAGAGATATTTCTTCGATGTTTATACTACTTTTTAAAAAAATATGCGGGATAGCAATTAAATAATATGCTTAAATTACTGCGGTATGTTGAAAAATAATGTACGTAGTTAATTGAAATATTAAATAAATCCTCTTTCTGAAAATTTGAATTTATGTAAAAGTGAACTAATCGCTCCTAAGATCAATGGTTATCATTATTTACATATTAGCTATTTTCAGTTAAAAAGCTGATTACTTATCGAATGTTTGTGAAAGATAGTGAGTAACTGTTGATAAGGCGATGAAGAAAATCTATTTCAAATTTCAGGCAATCAAATGAAATGCATAGTAACGTACAATTCTTAAATTAGATAACAGGATTAATGCTAGTAGCAGCAATGTTTAATTTAAATCGTTTGGTAGCCTTCTAATCGATCAAAAAATATGAATCGCTTACAAAAGAAATATCTAAAATTAATTTTAAGCAGTCCTTCTATTTCAATGTGAAACAGAAATTGTATAAACTTCCAAAACATCAAAAGGGGGAGGCATAGTGTTCATAAGTATGGTTTGGTTTGTGTTTATGACGGCCAATTATCAACACGAGCGTTCATAAGTATGCTAGTAAATGTTGGGGCGCGGTCTGGACAATAGGTAGCATCTGAGTTAAAAAAAATGAAACTTGAATCGTAGTTCATGGGTTCGTAACCAAAGCTTGGTAAAGAGATCATAATCTCGTGCGCAGAATCGATATAAACAGTTAAACAAAAAATTGTATACGTTGAAGAAATTCTAGTATAAATCAGGATCTAAATTATTATTCAAAAATTTTAAAAAACTCTCCTCTAAGAAGACGATTTCAATCCGGTTGAACGGCCACAGGCGCAATGCACATTCAAACGTTTGAACTATATCCTAAAGATGGCAACATCAAACATTTTCTTCAGTAAAAGGGGCGATGGTCTTATCAACCTCCCCAAACGATTGAAAAAAAAATTAAGCCACCCTAAAAATTTAGCCCCCTCAAACTTCTTTCGAAAAGACCTACCCCTCTATGTTATTATGTGTATTAGTTTACCATCTTATTTCCATTCCTACTCTAAGTCGATTCGAAAAAAATTAAGAACTCCTAAAAATAAGCCCCTTTATACTTCCTCTCGAAAAGACTTAACTCCTCATGTTATAGTATGACACCACCTTAAATGATCATTCATTCCAACTCAAACACGATTGAAAAAATGTTATGCTTATCATTTTCATGTTTTAATAAAATGATTATGATAATATTAATAACAATATCATTATAACAATTTGCAATATTGTTATTATAATAAACAAATGAGTCATGTTAAAGATTTGATAAACAAATACACACACAGATACACTTCCGCTCGTCTTTGATTATCACATTAGCAATCCCCCTCCCCCCCCCCCCTCCGGAAACATCATTACAAATAGACTAAAGTCTGTCGAAGACACATATACAGGGTTGTTATAATTAAAGTTCGCCTATTCAGAAGGCTCTAGAGCCGGTTCTATGGCTACAAACGAAACAAAATTTCACTAGTACGTAGTTAAAGAGGTGCGCTCTGCGAAAATCGTAAAAAATTTTTAGTTAAAATTTTTGTCAATAGGTGGCGCTGCGCCAATATTTAAGATGATATTTGCAGATTCCTTTATTTTGTAAAAAACAAAATACAGGAAATTTATTTCACAGTTGGTAAAAGTAAACTTTTTCAGATTCGTTATATCAATTTCGGTCAATTCAGATGAAGCACACAAAATCACAAAATTTCACCCAACGCTTGAAAAAGATCACATTTTATTCAAATTTTCGACGAACGACGTCAAAGTGACGTCGCAACTTCGAAAACTTGAAATACCCTTCTAACCACCTGACAATTTAAAACTTGCTGATAAAGTGTGTCTGTGATTTCTTTGACACTGGAACAGTTGATTGTTTCTGAAAAGCATTTGAATCTACGCTTTGTGGAGAATGGTAACTTTGAAAGAAAAGGGCACTTCTTGTAAATTTATTTTATCAAAATAAAAGCAACGCAGCTGCAGCTCTTCGAGAATTCCGAAACTAAAAGATGTTAGACGTGGACCAATGTCGGATTGTGGAGTTCACAAAATGATTAAAAAGTTCGAGGAAATAGGAAAACTCGACATTCTTCCTGGCAGAGGACGAAAAAATGTAAACATTTCTAGCATTGAAGATATTGCTACTGCTGCCGTGGATTTAGCAAGCCATTCATCATTTGATAATGAGAGTGTGTCAGCTATTGCGAATGAAGTCGATGTGCCGATTTCCACTGTGAGAAAAGTGATACGTCAAATTTTGCGTTACTATCCATACAAGATTCAGAGGGTGCAACAACTAATACAGGGTGATACCGAAAGTTGGCTATCATTTCCACTACAGTTTTTTGCACGAATGCATGTGGACAATTCTTGGCCCTGGAATATTCTATGAACTGATGAAGCGCATTTTTTTTAAACGGACAAGTGAACACGCGCAACTGTCGAATTTGGGCTAAAGAGAATCCTAATGTTGTCCAAGAAGTTCCACTGCATGCAGCTAAAGTAACGGTGTGGTGCGGTTTCACAGCTACGTTTATGATAGGGCCATATTGTTTTGAGGAACTAACATCCACAGGACTCATTACATGTTCCGTAAATGGGAGAAGGTATCTCAATATCTTGTCAAATTTTCTGATTCCCGAGCTACAACAGCGAGGCTGCCTTCAAAATATCGTGTTTATGCAAGACGGTGCACCACCGCACATTACTAGAGCAGTTCGGACTTTCTTAACAAGCCATTTTACAGAAGATCGTATCATAAGTCGTTATTTTCAAACAGTGACCACCACGATCGCCTGATCTAACACCATGCGATTTTTGGTTGTGGGGATTTTTGAAAGATTCTGTATCTAAAGACAGATGTTAGACAATCTCTGATATGAAAGGCAGTATTAGACTTCATATTAGCTCAATCTCACAGGACAGTTTACGCAATTCTGAGAATGGAATGCGTTATTGAAAATGGTGGAGGATTCATTGAGCATGCGTAATGTTATTCTTCGTTATTTCCTCGTTGCCGAGCGACATGTTTTATTTTTGTTGATGCAGATTACATCACATGAAATTATATTCATTTTTCTCTTGTTTGGAGTCATAGGTCAGGCTCTAGAGCTGTCTGATTAGGTGAACTTTAATTATAACAATTCGCAGTTCCTCGAAGTTTGTTGAAACTTTTAAATTTGTGTGCTTCGTCTGGATTGATTGAAATTGATATAATGAATCTGCAAACATCGCCTTAAATACTGGCGCAGCGTCACCAACTGACGAAAAATGTAACTAATTTTTTTTTTCGATTTTCGCAGAGCGCATCTCTTCAACTACGTACTATTGAAATTTTGTTTCGTTTGGAGCCATAGAATCGCCTCTAGAGCCTTCTGAATAGGCGAACTTTAATTATAACAACCCTGTATATATACGCTCGTCATTGGTCATCACTCTAGAAAATCCACCCCTTTAAGGAGCTTCAATGCACTCAAATTAAGGTCTCCAAACATGAAATATCTAGTTTTGATATAATAATGCCATTAATAATAAACGGTCAAGTGCGAGTATTACTCGCATACAGAGGGTTCTGTAAAATAAATATATGAATTTGTAATTGTATGCCGTGTGGTGACTGGCATTAAAGAATAGTCCCAATGTAAGGTTTTTTTAAGGCTGACAACCTTTCCCTGGAAAAAAAACCTCGTTGCGAAGCCCTTAAATACAGATGTTAGATGGACTGATCTCATGGTAAAACGGACTGGAACTGGAAAACGGCTTATGAATTTTAGAATTGGAACTTGGAATGTTTTAAGTTTATACAGAACTGGTGCAGTGAAGCAACTACAGAGTCAGATGGATAGTTATAGACTGGACATATTGGCCATACAAGAAGTAAGATGGAAGGAGAGTGTGATAAGAGATATTGGTGATTTTACAATTTTTAATAGTGCAAGCACAAGAAGAAACACGCATGGTACTGGATTTATTATGAGAAAGTGCCTTAGAGAAAATATTATTGATTTTCACAATGTAAATGAAAGAATATGTATCTTGAGATTGAGAGCAAAGTTTTTTTACATTTCAATAGTATGTGTCCATGCACCACGGAAGATACCGAGGACGAACAAAAAGATACTCTTTATGAAACACTACAGATTGAATTTGAT
This sequence comes from Maratus speciosus, assembly GCA_963932465.1. Lineage (NCBI taxonomy): Eukaryota > Metazoa > Arthropoda > Arachnida > Araneae > Salticidae > Maratus > Maratus speciosus. The sequence goes on along the minus strand of CAWVRF010000967.1, from coordinate 126,082 downwards.
AAGATATCAAGACATGATGTTAAAATGGTAATAGGTGATTTTAATGCTAAAATTGGAAAATAATACACTTTTGTACCAACAATTGGAAAATTTAGTTTACATGATTTGTGTAATGAAAATGGTATAAGGGCTGTGGACTTCGCTGCTTCTAACAACTTAATCATAAGTAGTACATGCTTTGAGCATAAGAACATACATAAAGAAATTTGGATTTCTCCTGATGGAAAGACAAAAAACCAAATTGACTACATTATGATCGACACGACAGAAGATATGCTAGTGATGTTATGGATGTACGAAGTTATAGAGGTGCGGATTTAGATACTGATCATTTCCTTGTTATTATGAAATACAGACAAAGAGTTACAAGATTTCGCGATGCAAAAGGAACTAAACAAGTAAAATTTAAAACAAAAGATTTACTAAACATGCAGAGAAGGAAGGTTTATCAAAGTAAATTAACAGAAAGAATTGCTAGTGAATATGCTAAATTCAATGAGGAAGATATAATCAATAGTAAATGGGCTAAATGCAAAAATATCATATTAAAAACTGCTGAGGAAGTAGTTGGAAAGGAAGAAAGGAGGGAAATTAATGAATGGTTTGATGATGAGTGTTGGCAACTGATTAAGAAAAAGAATAAAACAAGAGAAAAAATGCTGAAATACAGAACAAGACAGAGTGAAAATCACTTTAAAACAATTAGAAGAAATACTCAAAAGTTGTTACGTATGAAAAAACGAGCTTTGGAAGAGTAAAATTCAAGAAATTGAAGATCTATCAGTATTAGGTGATATAAACCTAATGTATTCAAAGCTTAAAGGAATCAAAAAGGGCCACCAACCACGCACCTTTTTTTGTAAAGACAGAAATGATAAACTTATTGGAGGGCACGCAAATGTGACAGATAGATGGGCAGAATATTTTGAAGAATTGTTAAACAGACAGTCAAATGACGAAAGAGAAATACAGTCTAATCATAATGATTATGATGTGAATGAAGAAAACTGTGAACCACCAACTGTAAAAGAAGGGGATGCTATTGCAAAATTGAGAAATGGAAAAGCACCTGGTGAAGATTTGATAAGTGCTGAGCTTTTGAAATATGGTGGAGAGAAGTTGGTACAAATGTTACATGATCTAACAGTAGAGATTTGGCAGAATGAATATATACCAAATGAATGGAATGGTGCTTTTATTATCCCAATTCATAAAAAGGGAAATATCTTAAATTACCAGAATTATAGAGGCATAGCCTTATTAAATGTTACGTATAAACTGTTGGCAAATTTAATTGCAAAGCGATTAGAGCCGTATGCTGAAATGGTAATAGGTGATTATCAGTGTGGTTTTAGGAAAGGAAGATCAACGGTGGATCAAACCTTTAGTATCAGGAACATCCTTGAAAAATTCTATGAACAAAATATTAATTTACACCAATTGTTGATTTTAAATAGGCCTATGACAGTATAAGCAGAAATAAGTTATTTGAAATATTAAAGGAATTTTAATTACCTGATAAAATAGTTAAGCTTATAAAATTAACACTGGAAAATACAAAAGCTAAAGTTAAGGTACAGGGAAGACTTTCAAGAGAATTTGGAGTGAATTCAGGTCTATAGCAAGGTGATGTTCTCTCGACAATTCTTTTTAATTTATGCCTGGAGAAAATAATTAGAAGCATCTACAACAGAGGTGGTACTATTATGAATCGCTCCCTACAAATCCTTGCATTTGCAGATGATGTTGATATAATTGCTAGAAATAAGAAAGTCTTGATTGAAACTGAAACATACAATAAACTAGACACTGAAGGAAAAAAACTAGGCCTCGTGGTTAATAAAGAAAAAACAAAATACATGAAAATGGACTGAATGAAATCACAGGCAACAGCAGCGTTAACAATAAATAATGAATTACAATTTAATGAAGTAACAGAATTTAAATATTTAGGATCTACAATCACCTGTGATAATATGGTAGAAGCAGAGATTAAAACTCGACTTGCAGCAGGAAATAGATGCTATTTTTCTCTTCGAAACATTCTAAAATCATCTCTAATATCTCGAACATCCAAACTTAAAATTTATAAAACTGTTATAAAACCAATAGTAATTTATGGTAGTGAGACCTGGACCACTACACAAAAAGATGAAAAGCTACTTATCACTTGGGAAAGGAAGATACTAAGGCAAATTTTTGAACATATTAAAGAAGGCAATACATGGCGTATAAGGACAAATATGGAATTAGAACAGTTATATAATGAAAAAGATATAATAAATAGTATAAAAATAAGAATGCAATAGTTAGGCCATCTAATCAGAATGAGGGATGAGCGAAGCACAAAGAAGATTTATAATGGTAATTTAATTGGGAAAAGAAGTATTGGTAGATCCAGGAAGAGATGGATAAAAGAGGTAGAGAAAGATCTTGCAGAAAACCAAATTATAAATTATAAAGTAAAGGCCAGAGATCGGAAGGTCTGGAGAAGTATATTGAGGGAGGTCAAAATCCTACATGGATTGTAGTACCACTGTGACAATTTGTAATTGTATTATTAAAAAAAACCGTTGCTAAAAGAATACTAAGACTTTGTAAAAAACTATACAACGAAGGGTTGGATATAACTGTATATACTAGAAAAGTGCAAATGGATATACCATGAAAGTTCAAATAGATATGGAACCTAAATAATATCAAATATAGTTATTCTGGATAACTCATTTTTTAATATTATCCTAATCTGTTTATGATGAAATTAATTCGGTACTGACAAAAAAAGCAGTGCATATTTAAACTTCATTTGGCATTTCATAAAACTAAATTCAGAGTGGCAATAACCTTTTTTTCTACAGTGTAGCTAAAACAAAACCTTTGTTCAAAGTTTAAATTTGGAATTGTGCTAAGCGTGCTTCGAAAGGAAGTCGTAAAGTTGCAACGCCGCCTTGGTCCGTGCCGCGTTTTTCCTGATAGGTTTTTAATTAACTTCTAAAGTCACTAGAGGAGTATTGAGAGATCCACTCAATGCAAACTAGTCGCGAATCCCATAGTATTTATGTGATTCATTCTAATTAAGTGGTCTCAGGACTCTTAAAGCTTCAAAATTTTCGAAATTTTTTTTTAGATGCTAAACTCCTATCATTCCTGAACATTTTGATATAATTGTTTCCTTGAAATTCACATTAGAACAGAAGTTATGGCTTTTAGAATTATACCTGCTCTTGCTCAATAGCTGAAGCGGCGTTTCCGAAACTTTGAAGTAATTTTTCTCCAAATGACGTTTTGGGGCATGACGCGCAGGGTACCTCAAAAACTTCTGAATATTTTTTCATGAAATTTTCAAAACATCTATTTCATGTTAGTCTGTATAAACTGAACCTAAAATTTCCTTTTTATTGTTCAAAAATATATTTTTTTAGGTGATTATACTGTTGAAATTTTCGAAATTTTGTATTAGCTAAATACAACTTTGCATTAAAAATATAAAAATGATTTAATCAGGGTAATTATTACAATCTGAAGTATAAGTAGGTACCAAAATTTTCATTCTAGTTACAATATTTATTTTGTAATCCTGCGCGTACGCTATTATGCCAATTTCCTGCTCTACAAATGTCTAACAGTTTCGAGCCCCCTATAAATACTAATTCTGCATCTAGCAAGTTTTTAAATACATGAAATGAAGGAACATACTTAGATTTTTCATCCCAATGAAAATTGTATTTTAAAATCATATACATTTTAAGACATTAAATGTTGAATATGGTCCCTTTTTTTTTCATTTTTTGCAAATTTAAGAGTCCTGAGACCTTTAAATTAGTCTGTTTTTAACAGTTTGACGTTTGTTGCTTTTATACTGCTATTGGACATTACATTACACTTATATATCATTAAAAGTTGTTAACTAGACACAGAGTACGCCGCCCCTGTCATTATGTATGTGGAAACAGTCCGTATCTTTAAGGGTTAATATCTCGGCTAATTACTGACGATTTTTTTCGAAAATCATTATCAACAATGTTTTTATACTTTTGCTACGATAGGTACCTGCTCAACACTTTTGCTGAATGCCCGTAAATCGAAATTTGTGTGTAACAGAAAAATGCGATTTTCTCAAAAACTATGTGACCTAGGGTAATCGCTATAATTTTCCTTCAAGGTTTAAATTAACGTCTACTACCTCTAAATTTCATAATTTTAGTTTCAGTAGATTCGGAATTAGATGGGGGGGGGGGGGGGACATATTTTTGCGCTACATTTTCGACTATATCTTTGAAAATATAATACTTAAAATTAAAAGGAATGTATTTTTGAGTTCAGCGTTACGAAAGCTTTCACACGATATTCAAAGAAAAGAGTTTTTCTTTTTTCAAGTAGCTTAATTAGCCCCTCTACATTTTTGCTAAATATATTTATGAATGTTTAATAATCTGAAAATATGTGGGTCAATAGTCTTTATTACTTCCACCAATTTGAATTTTCCATGTTCCATAGTTTCGAGTAAAATAGCTGAGACAGACAGACACAGGAGTGACATTATAATGGTTTTGTTTTTACTTTTTAAGTACGGAACCCTATAAATAAATGACTCGTAGGTAAAAACTTGCCAAATTCTAGATTTATTATTAATATGCAATCAATAATTTTTATTTTTAAACAATTAAAACAATGCTACAATACTTCAGCAGATAAGTTTGAGTGAATGTTATTTGAACTTGGCACCCACCTACATATCACTTCTTTTCTGGCAGTTTTTTTTTTTTTTAAACGGAATTTGTCTTCCTTTTTTCACAGTTATGTTTTTGTTAGATATACAGTTTAACGTGTAAATTGCGCATGAGTATACATATATGTAAATTTTGAACTAAATATTTTTATGTTCGCAAAACAACTTTGCGTGAAGAACAAACACGTGTGCTTCGTGTATTTGTTTTCTTTCCAGTCGATTAGTTTTTATACCACAAAATATAACCTTAATTTACAAAAAACAGGATCGTCTAAAGTTACATTTACTGCATACCACATCTCTGTTAAAGTTGTTTTGAAGTCCTGAAATAGTATAGTCATAATTTATTAATAGAATCTGAATAAATACACTTCAAAATAAGATTTTGAAAAAATATGGAAATAGTGACGCTGATATTATTTCCTATCAATTTTAGTCACAAGTTTTGAAAGGTACAACTACAAAAAGATGAGAATTTCAATCTACTGTAAACAAGCAATTGTTATCCAAACGGGATTTGAACTCACGATCTTCGACTTTCTATGCCATTAACTTGACCACTCGGCAATTATTGCACAAGCCAATTTTCAAATATCGCTATTTATTGGGTTCACATATTTCTGTATAACAATGTTCCTACACACATTTTTGTATAATATTGTTACACCTAATCCTGTATAATATTCCCTTTTTATACATGTAGCTGTGTAAAATTTATGCACATACTTCTGTGTAATATTCTGTTCTGACGCATATATCTGTATAATATTCTTACACATATATTTTGGTGTAATATGCAAAAGACACACCTATTTGTGTAATATTCTAAACTTGTAAATTACATTAACACACCAATTCGGGTAAATCAGTAACATTTTGTGCCATTTACAGACTTGTTTGTGTTTTTGAACAGATAAAAAATTACACACTTAAATGCAGGCACATTTTAACGACAAGTGTGCAGATTATATGACAAAGGTCCAATTTTACAAATTTACCCACATACGTATGTAAAAGCGATTAATTTACGCATTTATTTTTTAGAGTGTGACTCTACGCAAAATAAATAAATAAATATAAAAAATGCAATCAGAGCTTTTTTACGGGCTACCTTGGCCAAAGGAGCTCAAAAATGAGTATTACCATTTGAAAATTCGATAAAACTTTTAATATGTAGATGACCTTCAATAGTTGTAATTAAATTCGAAAAGAAGATACAACAATATCTTTCGCATCTCTCTGCGGCAATCCGATGATTAAAAAGTATGGGGTTGTTACCAATGTTGAATTCAGGGGGCGGCCAGAGGGGGGGGACATTTTCCCGGAGCAATGAGATGTCCTCCCCGAAAATTTTCAAACACAGCCAACGCTCGTTATAACGACCAGCCATTATAGCGACCGATGCAAAATGTCCCTAAATATATTCCCTTTATGATGTGTTATTTTTACATCCAATATAACGTCCGGCCAGCAGCTTATTTCCCAATACAGCACAGCGATCGAATTGACCTTTCCTCCACATTTTCTTCCCCCCAAAAAAGATTACTATTTTCTTTCCCCAAGAACTTACTGCTCACTGCGCGTTGATGCCTATTGTAAAATGTCTTAAAATGACACTTTAAAGCATTTTTTTAAAGCTAAGAAAACACATGAAGTTAGTTATCTCTAACTCAGATGGAAAATTTTGTTGAAAGAAAATATCAAATGCACAAAAATAAATAAGTATTTCGAATTACTTTTGTAGAAAAAAAAAATGTTAATAACGTAAATAACTATTTTTTGTGCGTGATTCAACATTTACTTTAAATTTTATTTGAGAAATATGTAATCATTCTCTTAAATTGATTTTTATAATTATTCATTGTCATGTTTATTTGATACGAAAGTAAACAGAATTTAGTAATAACGTTGTATTAAATTTTTTTCTTTGAAACCTTAATTTTCATGCACATGGTTAGAGTTTTTTTTTTCGTTCACTTTCGTTATAGCGACCTTCCATTATAACGAACCTCGTCTTTGGCACGCTTAGGGGTCGTTATAACGAGCGTCGACTGTATTTTCTATGGTCAAAAAGTGCTATCTCCCTGCTGGAACTCTATAATGTCCCTCCAGCGGAGCCACAGAAATCGGAGAAAAGTGAATTCAACACTGGTTGTTACCTTTCTCTTTCTCGCTCTCTTTTTAACGACTATACAATAATTTACCAAAAAAATGAAAAGAAAAAAGGAAAGAAAGAAAGAAATGATGCTTCGACATAACATGTCAAGAAAAAATATCCGGCTTGGCCCATAACTGCAATAAAAGGGAATAGCCCTTTTTACTTTCACTTTATTTAATCACATAATGTCCTTCATTAAAAAAAAAAAAAAAAAAAAAATACTATTTGAAATTTCTGTTAGTTGAATAATTGACTTCACTTTGTTTAATCCCTCTGTACGTTGCTTAGGTTTACTAGAAGTTACTTTCTGTGTAATAGAAAATGCAAAGTATTTACAGGGACACACAAAAGATTTCGGATACTGTATCCAAAATACTGTATATTAGTGATGATTGCTGGAAGTTTTATTTGTGATATGAGTTTTTAAGTTAAACGAATTTTTTGCATATTATGTTATGCGTATAAAGGCTGTACATCATATATAGGGATACACAAAATAAATCGTATTCGTTACTGCGTGTGAAAGAAAACAGTTTGTAAAAGAATTACGCATTTTTACGCTGAGCAACATTAAGTATACTACGATATGTTTATAGAAGTTTCAGTCTTAAACAAATTTTAGCTAAACAGTGGCGTGTATTTAAAAATAGTAGGTAAAATACAGGGTTGCACAAAAGAATTAAAGTATGCTTCCGTCTATTGGTATAAATTGCTGAAAGTCAAATTTCAATCTATTATGGGTTTTTAGCACTTTCCAACATATTTGATAGTGTTTAAGACTTCGGTTTGGTTAACCGTCTGTTTGTCCGAACTCTAACTTTCGTTAATATAGTTGAATTGCTCTGTAATTGATATATGTTATTGAGATTTATTATGCGTGTTCGGTATTAAAAATAAGTATGTAGCGTTCGTAGTTCATTTACAGAGACATTCAAAAGTATTCCATTACATTACGGTCTATGAGGAAATTTCATAATTATATAAATACGTAGCACCTATAGTCGTTATCTGGTCCGTCCGCACATAACAGCGCAAAAACTACCGAACAGAATGGTTTGAAATGTAATATATATACTCGTTTCAGAATTTTCGTTAGTCGTTTCAAATTTTATGAAAATGGAATCAATGTTAAAAATATATTAATAAAAGTTTTCTTCATTCTATTAAATCCTATCATGCGTAACTGATTCAGCGATATCTCATGATAGGTAATGATTCTAGATTGTCATGGTGATTATGTCATATTTAAGTTGGAGGTCATTATTTCCATATTACTGAATTTAATATATATAAGTGTAATAAATTTTGCATTCAGGCATTTTTGCAAGAGCGTGCAACAGCTATTGCTCCAAGTTCTGAATATTTATAAAACCAGTTATAGTACCTCATTTGTCACGTTTGACGTACTACTTCCAACTTGTTTGCATTTTACTCCTTGTATATAAATTCTATACCTCATATAACGAGCTGCACTAAAGAATTCATGTACCATTCTCCTTATTAGCGGAAATTGCTAATATTGCCATGTTTTTGCGTTTATAAATGAGCCAGTGAATATGGCAGAAAGTTTTCTGTTTTCTATGTGGGCTTTTCTTTTCCGAGAGCCTTAAATGAGAAATACCTTTCCTTTTTATCAACAAGTTAATTGATTTCCCATGCACCTAATTTGTATGTACTGAAAAAGAAAATCAGGTTCAATTAACAGTCTCCTATATTCCGAGGTTTTCCCGTTCCGTTTCTTTCTGTCCTTTACCTCTCTTGTCTCTTCTCTCTTCCAAAACCTGCTTCCCCCTTCCTCTTTTCAGGAAACACAAAACCGGGGGCTAGGCAAGCGTTATTAAACCAATCACCGCAATTTATCGCTCTGACCATCCCCAAGACCTTATCGCCATATTTGGCGACTTTTTTGAAGCTACACTCGTCCCTGTAATGATAATTAGTAAAACAGACTAGTAACAGTTCTTTTTTTAAAGACTTCAAAATACAAACTCTTTCTTCAATATAAAATATAAGACAGAGTAGAATAATTGTAGCAAAGCATGCATCTTACATATGTCTGTCACTATTCCTAACTTATTTAATTTTTCCAATGAAGATTAATGATCTTCTTTGGCTGAACTACTGTAAATAATTGAAATGCTATGTAATATTTTGGGAAAATGACATTTCCTCTGCTAAGCAAGATTTTCACGAACGTTCTCTAACCTAAAGTTGAATCTGAGTCATTATTATCCAGCGCATAAACCCCTCCAACATTCCTAATCTTTGGACAAAGAAAAGAGTAAAATTTACCCCCCCCCCCCCCCCACCACCAAAAAAAAAAAAAAAAAAAAAAAAAAAAAACGAAAAACTTGAATGAATGCAAATGGTGAAGAGATTTTAAGATGACAAAAATTGTGAAAGGTCCTTAAAAGAGCCCAACATTTTCCTAGATTCCTGAATAGCCAAAATTTTCCATAAATTCCATACATAGCTATAATATACAGAGTTTTCCCTAGGTTTAAAAAGGACAATTTTTAAATTCTGAATGGTATATTTTGGATTCTTGGGCACGTTTTAGATGCTTAAAGAAACTTTTCAAATTATTAAGAACTTTTTTGATTTTCAAATTCATTCTTTTGATTTTTAAGGGGGCAGTTAACCTCAAAATTGGTCAAAATGTCAATTTTTTAATTAAATGAAAGCCCATTTAATTGTGAATATTTTGACACCTAATTTTTATGCATACAGTAATTATATCACGAGATAGTGTAAATTTTGTTAATACAACCAGCGCAATTCCCCATACAACTGAACACTTTAAACAGCTTTTTTCTCTTATGATCATATTTTCTTCACTTTCATGTTTTAAAATTGTTAAGGCTTTTTTGTATTTCAGATAAGAGATTTAAACTTTTTTGTAAATGTTCTTTATTATATATGTAATAAATCTGCATATAGAATTAGCCTTCAGGTTTTTTGTTATTTTTTTAAAAATAAAAGTACATGTAGATGTGTTAGATTTCATCATTTTACACTATATTTAAGTATTGTGCGGCAGCGCAATACTTATTTATTTCCAGTGTCACTTCTCAATGTTAATTTAACATGGAAAAGCCTATGGAGATCATAACTTTTTCCTTCCCACCTTTTTGTCCCTGATGCCACTCATTTTTTATTCTTTACTAATTCTAATGATATTATAGATTTAAAGTGTAAAAACGTTTGATTGATGTCAGGGTCAAAACGAATGGTAAAGTGCTTTTGCATATGGGTGAATTATAACCCAGAGAGAAACATGGGCCAATTGTTTTTTGCATTATTCAAATATTTATCTTAATAATTCCAATTTTCGCTTTTTTCATTGAAAATCAACGGACATTTTTCATAAAAAAATGTAACATATTTACTTCATTGTTGCAAAAATTTCAAAAGCCGTAATAATAATTAATTTCTTTTTAGTTGATGATTTTCTCATGAAATATTATTAAATTGAGCTAGTTTTTTTTTTTTTTTTTTTTTAAATTGAAAAGGTGAATATGGCATCATAGTGGAAATAAAAAGGATATTTTCAGAATAAGTTTTTGCTTAGGTCAAGTTTATATTTTAGTAAAAAGTTTCTAATGGATAGCTATTTTGCGCAGGTAGCAAACTTAGTGGGGAATTACATAACTTAAATTTTAAAATGTATTTTTTTTTCCGAGATGAGAACTATTTATACCCAAGTTAAACTTAGGTAATAATTTTCTAGTGTGTTATATTATTATTAATATATTAGCAGTAATGATTCAACAAAATTTGCATTTACATTCATAGCGTTCCTGAGTGGGAAATAGGGTATATAAATTTAAGTGAAGTTAATTTTTTATGTTTTGATTATAGATTTTTTACGTTGAGATTGGAAGTTTTTGTCCAAACTACCCCAACCTGCATTACTAAAGTGGTGAAACATTTTGAATTACACATTGGTAAACTGCATCCCACATTGTGATGCAATACCGCATACATCAAAGCCTGATGATGATACTCTCTATTAATTTTGAAATGCGGTCGTCTGAGTGCTGTAGTTATTAAAAAACTTGACATATTAAACAAAAGCATAATTTGAAGAACAAATTAAAAAAACAAAATTTATTTCCTACATTGTTTAAGCCCGAGAAGGGGCAGCTATTAAGATGTTTCATTCAATTAGTTTTACATTTTTTTTTGTTAAATTTTTGTAACAAATTAGTTAAGCCAATTGAAGATTAAAAATAAAATTCATACAATATGATACTTAAAGCACCCTAAAAAATTAGATTCCGTTCAAATGAAATCGAAATAAATCTTAGACTTTTTTAAAGTTTTGTATTTTGCCTTTATGCACAATTGTCATAAATATAATACAAAATGGGCAATACAAATATTTTCACTTAAAAATGGAAGAAGTCTAAGATTTATTTCGATTGGATTTGAATGGAATCCAATTTTTGAGGGTGTTTTAAGTATCATATTGTATGAATTTTATTTTTATTTTTTAATCTTCAATTGGCTTAACTAATTTGTTACAAAAATTTAACATTAAATGTAAAACTAATTGAATGAAACATCTTAATATCTGCCCCTTCTCGGGCTTAAACAATGTAGGAAATAAATTTTGTTTTTTTAATTTGTTCTTCAAATTATGCTTTTGTTTAATATATATATCAGTAAGAAAATTATATTAAATATAAATGTAACATTAGATGTATCTAAAAAAAAAAGTAATATTTAAAAAAGTAACAGGGATTAAAACAAAATTAAACTTAAATATGCAGTTAATTTTTTTTTTCAAAATGTTCAAAATGTTTTTTTCAAAAAACAAAACAAAACTCAGAGTGTCTACAGAAATTCTAAAAAAAAGTTCCCTGATTTTTCCATGATTTCCCTGACTATCTTTATCAGACTTCCCTGATTTCCATTATTAACAATATACACATACGGTATTTTTTCATGTATGCCGATTCCTCGTGTAGCACACTTATCCAGCTTGCTAATATCTCATTTGGGAGAAAAAACAAGAGAAAAACATAAATTGCCTAATATTCATTAAGTATGGTTGACAGTTTTATAAATCCGAATTCAACTAGCTTCATAGCGTCCAACATCATATGCTAATGGATATAGGGTGACCAGAAAGTTTCCTCATTTTCTGAAAAATATTCAATTCTAAGACTTATCTAAATCTAATGGGATAACTAATTGGATTAAGCTGGGCACCTGGTAAGGTTATGCTAATGTATCATTTAAAATTTTTAAAAATGGGCAAATTGACTTTAATATAAGTGCTATGTACAGATAATCAGGACGTCTGATCACTTTAATTTACGTTAAATATCAAAAACTCATACCAAGCGCATCTTTTAAAAAATATTGGGAAAGATAAATCAGCATGTGAAAAAATATGGTAGATAAAATAGATGAATCAGTCTCGTTGGCAAGGTGAAAATGCAAATATTTTCGCAATACAGACAAATTTCCTTGATTTTCCAGTATTTTTACAAAGTTCCCTGACATTGCCCTGATTTTTCCAGAGTGATAAACCTCCCTGATTTTTCCATGATTCCCTGATTCTGTACACACCCTGAAACTATAATAAGATCTTGCAGTTTGTCATTAAAGGCCAAGAGAATATTCAGTGAATTGTTTACTATGCAAGCAAATGTTTTAATGCAAAAAGGAGAAAGCACACATTTTTTTTTTAATACTGAGAGGCAAAAAGGGTGGTAATTTTTTTAATGAAGGGCAATACTTTGTAAACCAAAACAGCCAGGTGAGGGGAATACCCCTTTGAAAATGTCTGGGGGAAAATCTAAATCTAAATATTTTGTTTCCAACCTTACCATTTCTACTAATTGGTATTATTTGATATAATTCTGCAATAATTTTTAGTGCAAGAAATAGCATTTTATTACCTATTTCCATAGTTAATGTTTCCACGTAGTTTCAAATTGGACATAAATTTAAAAAAAAAAAAAAATCATTGGAATGAACATTAACTGTAACTGGAGACCGTGTCCCGTAACTGGAGATGGGAGACAGAATGACTCCACATTGTTCTTTGGATCTGATTATCATGTGTTTTTTTGTCCTTGAATAAAGTCATTCCTCAGTACCGACAAGTAGTTCTTTTATCATTACATGATTTCCAGAATATATTGCTTTTCTAAAAAAAATTCAAATGCTGTTTACAAAAGACAAAAAAGGAAAATAACATATCTCTGAACGCGTAAGAAAATTCATGTCTCCAGTTACGGGTTAAGAAAATTTTGAATATTTTCAAAAGAGAAAAAAATCTTCAGGACAAAAAAAAAAATATGTCAGTAAAAATAAGGAATTAAGAATTTAAGGAGGGGAGGGGAGTATTTATTTCAAAAAACAGTTTAAGAGATAGAAAATAAAATTACTTACTGCTTCTTCAAATTCCTTTAAATGCAAAATATCCGGGAGAGTTTCCCTAGTGCACGACCACCTTTTACAAGGGAGAGCACTGTGCACTAGAGATTTTCACCGGGCTATTGCTCTTAATATCAGATGGTTTTACCAATAACTTCAGGTAATCTGCCCTCAAGCTCTGAACTTTTTCTCAATCTTCAATAACTTCAGGTAATCTGCACTCAAGCTCTGAGTGTTTTCTCAATCTTCAATAACTTCAGGTAATCTGCACTCAAGCTCTGAGCCTTTTCTCAATTTTCAGACAGGTGTGACATCTTAGGTGAAATGAATCTTTTTTACCTCACTTCGATCTTCTGCAAGATGTCAAAGTACTTAAGAACAATAAAAGCTCTCAAAATTTTCCTATTAGAGGAGAGAAAAACAAAAGAAAATCAATTTAACTATATTATGGTTATGTAGTGTAAGATATGTTACAGTAGTATACCAGTATACCTTCTAGATTTTGTTATGTTAATAAGGAACTTCATATATTCTCAATTTTCCAAATACAGCAATTAACTACTATATATAGTTTTTTTTTTTTTTTTTTTTTTTTTGAGGCGATGAATTTTAATTAAAGCACAGAGACGAAAAGAAATGTATAATAAAGTGTTTTAAATTACGATTAAACTGCTGATTATTGCAATTTTGGTCAGCTAATTTTCAAAATAAACAAATTAAGCATGTAACTTTTTTTTTTTTTTTCTCGGGAAGGGGGAAAGCGACTTTACAGATTTCAGCAAGAACGATTTTCTTTAAATAAGTAATTTAATAGGTATTTTACTTCCTATCACACATAATATATATTAAAATCAATATAAAATAACACTGGGCGAATTAACTTAAGCATGTAACTAATTTTTTTTTCTTGTGGAGAGAAAAAAGCGACACAGATTTCCTTTTAAATAAAAGTAATTTAATACGTACTTTCCCTCCTACCACAAATATACATTGCTTAATTATATTAATATAAAAATAAAATAACACTGGGCATAAACAATTCCAATAACAGGATTTATCAAAATACCATTTAAACAGAAAACAATATAAAAGGGACACTTACTTATTTTATTTTTCTTCTTTTATATCCAATATTCTTTCCACACGCTCAGACGATGCTACATCCAGCAACCATGAGACGCAAATAAATGAATATGAAATGACGCGGGAAAAAAGGCGGGGATACGGGCGCTTACTAGGCATGCGCAGCCAGCCGTCGCTTTTAGAGCTGTGGCTCCGTTTCCGTCTGCCAGCCGGAAGCGTAGACACTTCCAACAAAAACCAAAACATGAATCCTCCCAGGAATGAATCAGTGAATGAATTTATTTGATTCTTGACTTGATTACGTGGAGTGTATATATACCATGGTGGAAAAACGCATGTGATGTGAGCTAAGTGATATTTTCGAAAATGATCTGGATTTTGAAACAGGGAATTTATTATCTTTTTGTATTTTCATAATCAACCTCTTGTCACTTTATCTCAATTTTAAAGCTGCCATTTGATTTCCCATCCAATTCAAATCGAAATATTCGACTGTTTTTTAACCGAATACAGGTAAAGAACAATTTCGATTTATGTTTATCCTTATCTTATTTGTTTATGTGATTAAGATTGCTCTACGCGTTATTATTCACTTTACTGACCTCGAAACATAAGCTGTAACGACTGTATTTCACTTGACATTTACTTATGATCAAAACGGGTAGAACTTTTGCACTCACCCAATAGTTTTTTTCTTTAGAATCTAAATTACTCCGCTCTGTTTTTTTACTCTTTTTTTAATTCTTCAAAATTTGAAGGAATCTGCAAAATATAAATACTATTTTTGTTTTATTTGTGGTAAAAATGCATTTTCGAAATTGATCGCAATTCTGAAACACCAAAAAAATTCATTTTCAAATATGGCAATCACTTTCAAAAGTTGAAAGCATTAACTGTTTAAAATTTCTGGTAAAGTTATGTTTTTATATATTTTTTTAATGAAATATTTGTAGACAAAACTTTTCTTCCTGAAAAAAAGTGGTGGACATAGAAATTATTAGTTTTAAATATTTATTTTTATTATTAAAAATAACGTGGATTTTTATGAGCTTTTAAAGTGATCGCTATATTTGAAATGGGTTTTTCTTGTGATTTCAGTTTGACGATCACTTTCAAAGACAGCAAGCATTTTCGTGTGAAAAAAAAAATTGTCAAGTGTGCAGACCACAAACACATCTGTTCCGTATTTTGTTACATTACGTTCAGCAGGGAAAAATCATTTTCGGGTTCAAGGCATTTTAATGATGTTACACTCTTTCAAACATAATGAGATCGTTATGCATCACTGAGGTAGGTTACAACATGCTTTCTACAGAGTATATAGAGCAAGTAACATTTATAGTTAGTTCACATGGATGTACAAAAGAATTCCATTACATTATGACCTATAGGTAAAAATCATTTGGAGTGTATTTTAATGATGTTACACTATTTCAGTGACATTATATACATTACTAAAGGTGTACCACAGCTTGTTTTCTATAGATTATTGAGTACTTTAGAATTTATCGTCTGTTTAGATTTAGACACTCGTGACCTCTTTCTCGCGGTTCCACGTTTGAATTGATCAGTTTTATCAGCAGCTCTGTTAACTGTTATAATCTATTACGGAATTTTAGTATATTCAATTCAACTACAATGAAAATTGCAATAAATTGGTTGTGCTACTAGGTTTAAAGGGTGTAGGCTTACTAACTAGACCAAAATAAAGGTGGGGGGGGGGGGGCATTATTCCAGGAGACAAAAGGTTTTGCTCATTGTTTGGCACAAAAAATTTAGGCAAAAATGTTATGGAATTGTGGACAACTCAAAGACATTTGTTAATTTTATACTTTTTGATTTGAAAAAGACAAGTTTTCTCATTAGGTGACTGGCTTCAGGGTAGCAGAACAATACTTGATTAACAAATTCATCCAAGGTACTTGCAAGATTGTACTGTATCCCAGTTAGGTAGTGTTCATTCTTGCTAGGCCATTTTCGAAGGATGTAGCCACCCTGCCCTTTTTCAAATTTACAAAAGGTGCATACCTTGCCCTTTTCAAAAGTAGACCACTAGTACTACCCAGAGATTTCTAGTAAAAATTTTCTCCATTTCATAATATTTCTAAATCTGTGTGCCCAAGAACTTTCAAAATGATAGAATTTTCTCATTTCTTTAGGGAAAAACAGAGAATTATTCAATCATGTTGTAATTTAATTGTACTTTTTATTTTTCTATCATAATATCATTCAAAATTAATGTTACTTATCATACCTAAAAATTACATATTTTCTAACTTTTTTTTTTTCTCAACTAAAGGCAATAATACATTTCCTCTTACAATAATGCCTTTCTCTGAGTCAATAGTGCCCTTTTTTATGAATAGCACCCTGTCCTTTTTCTTTCTAGAGTGAACACTAAATTAGGTGCAAATTGCTTCAATATTTTAGACATCATCATGATGACAAGTTTTGCTTTTGTGTTCCTACAAATTAACAAGGAAGGTCTCTATAAGAGCATACTCAGAAAAATTTGAAAAAATTATGGAATATTCTTCTCATGACAATATATATGTTCATGAAAAAAAAAAAAAAAATTCTTGTGGAATCTCTATATAACTTTCATTAAAATGTAATGAAATTTTCATTTTTTTTTTTTTTTTTTGATTTATTGCAGTTTGGCAACACTATGAAATTTTAAACTATACTTTTATAACAAATACCTTTTAGGCAAAAAATTTTTCTACTTTTTGTACAAAACTAGTTTAACTTAAATAAATACACCTATATAACTAGGGATGCACCGAATATTCGGTTTGGCTGAATCGAATAAAAAAACTTTTAAAACATATTTTTATAAACCTTATACAACTTCTACGTTTAACAATCAACTTATAAAGATATTCAGAATAATTAGAAACAGAATCATATATTTCAATAAAAGAGAATGTTTTAACATTATTTATTTGCTGTTTGTTAAGTATTATTTAAGAAAATTAACCAATCAAGAGTATTTTCATAGGAATTAATTATATACAAATGCAAGTTCTTGAACATTGTCCAATAAATAACCTGTTTCTTGCTAAGATTTTAAGAACAACGTTTACTATCTCTTTAAATGATCGCCCAATCCAGATACTGATCTAGGATGCATTTTAAAACTTCCTTTCTTAATCAAAGGGAGTAGAACACTTATTCTTGCTGAGTTGCCACCATATAGAATTTTAATAGATTGTATTATTTATTTACTTTAGTCTCTTCCTGACAAACAAATTAATATATGATCCCAGAGTTTCCCCCAGGTTTAAAAAAGGGCAGGGTGCTTGTAGGAAAAGGTCACTTTTGGATTCTGAAGGGCAGGTTTTGGATTCTGAAGGGCAGGTTTTGGATTCTTAAGGGCACTTATGGATTCCGAAGGGCATGTTTTGGATTCTTAAGGGCACTTTTTTTTTTTAAAATTTTTAAAGGCATTCTTTTGATTTTTAAAACTACTTTTGATATTTAATAGACAGGATGTTATTTTAAAGACAAGGAGTCAATTATTTGAGTCAATTTTCACTATGCAAATAAATTTTTTAATAAACAAAGGAGTAAAGGCATTTTTTTCAGCTGGGGCAACAAGGGGGCTAATGTTTTTCATCAGGAGCAAGAGAGGTGCTATTTTGTAAACATAAGGGCAGGCAGGGTGCAGCACCCTCCTGAAACTGTCTACGGGAAACTCTGTGATCCTGTGCAATTTTTTCACAATTTCGCTTTGATTTTAAAATGTTTGTTTTAGAATTTAAGAAAATTTTATTCATTTGTTTTTAAATCACAGAAGAACCTATGAAATTTAAAATTTTATTAGTTTTATAACTATTCTCTTTTTAAATAACTCAAACCAGATTTTTTTCAGCATAAAGTTTACTCAAAAAAAGCTCTTTTTTATAAATATGAAAGTTTATGTTTTAAATATTATGTAAAATTGATTTAAAATTTAACATTTTAATGCCATTAAATCTTTGAAATTTAAAAGTATTCGACAAGTCGAATATTCAGTATTCAGCCAAATAGTTACTATTCAGCCGGCCGAATATTCGGTATTCGGCCAAAATCACTATTCGGTGCATCCCTATATATATATAACTACATGTTTGTCATATACAGGGTGTAGGCGAATTCGACAGACAAATTCAGAGTGGTGATAGTAGGCATCAAGAGGAACATAAATTGCAACGGAACATGGTATCGCAAATTACATTTAATCAAAAATACGGGATGTTCTACCCTAATTCAACTTGGGTTGCCAGTAATAACTTTCAGAAAGTGAAGTATATTATAATGAAACTAAAGTCAGATTCTGAGCACAGTCAATTCGAATTACAGTTGTGTCGAAGACAACAAGATAAGAGCATTGCTGCCATAGATATAACGACTTCTTAGATATCTAAATGTATGACAACGTGCTTAATCAAGCCTTTACTTTTAAAATGCACTTAAAACTTATCCAACCAATGAAACTGTGTAAATTTAAATAAATTATTTCATCATTTAGTTTTGGATTCATTAAGTATTGAACATGTAAACGCTCATTTAATAAGCAATTTCCAAATCCATTAGAATTGCTTGCTTGCCCAATCGCATGGCACATTCATCTTTTTAGTCAAATACTCAAAAGTTTTTTTTTACAGATTTTCTACAGAGATTCCACAGCTAAATTTGAGTGATCCTTATTTGCGTACATAAGTAGTGTCATTATTATTTTACTAAAGCTTAATCAAGCCTTTACTTTTAAAATGCACTTAAAACTTATCCAAGCAATGAAATGTGTAAATTTAAATAAATTATTTCATCGTTTAGTTTTAAATTCATTAAGTATTGAACATTTAAACACTTATTTAACAAGCAATTTCCAAACGCATTAAAATCACTTGCATTTGGCGAAAAAGCAGGTTGCTTACCCAATTGCATGGCAGTATGCAACAATCTCATCCAAGATACTTGCAAGATCAATATGGATACTTTTCCAGTAAGGTTCAAATTGGTTCAGCATTTCAGAAGTGATTGTGATGACAAGATATGCATTATATAGAAATTAATGAAGTGATTGTAGAGGGTCGATTTTCAGAGAAACCAATCTAAATATCTTAAGATTAGTGCACTTCCTAACAATTATTTTATATATAATTTTTTTTTTAAATTAAGAAAACGAATTATAAACTTCTCTTCATAAGTTTATTTTGGAAAGGAGGGGGTTGTATGATGTAGACTCATATATTGATAATTAATATACTCAAAATTATATTTGCTTCTAAATTATATTTTCGTTAATTTATTTGTGCTTTTGTGCTTTCATAAATTTTAAATTCTATATTCATTTACTGATTAATATAACTTTATTTTTATATCATCTAAATCTAAAAAGCTCTCTTTTTAAATAAAAGTAAATATATCTTACTATAAGTGACATTGGCAGGTGTAATTGTAATAATATTTATTTCCTATCTAAAATAAATCTTTATTCTTGCTAAAGTACTTTCCTTTGTAATTTAACGGTGCCTTGCATTTTGCTAATCTTTGTATAATGTTTCAGATAAATTTAACATCTGTCAGTAGATATAAACAAAAATAATACGTTGAAAATTATAATCTGTCGCGAGTTTAAATAAGTAACTAGAAAAATTTAATGCCTCATTTTCAGATAATCTTTATAAAACATTTTTTATCCGAGATTTTTCATCCGATTTTATGAATTTTATATGTAGTAAAACTAACAAATTTTTGATGTAACGATTTCCTGCTTCGACCAAATGCTTTTCTCGGGGACTTGGCTACTGGCTCTGGTGTGCTGAACATGTAAAATACTTTGTGTTCACATTAGGGGGATTACCGACCCTATTTCTCTGGCAACCATAATAAACTATCGTCCGTGGAAGACTTTGTGCCTTTTTTTGTGTTGAAGTCAGCATTTTGGGATGAGAGCCTGTGGGTTTTGTGAAGGACGCTATGCAGTAGTAAAAAAAGACGGCCTTTAAACATCTTTGCCAGATATGTATTGATGTTGGTGGTGCCACATTTGAGCACTTACTGTAAATGTTATGTCAATAAAATGCTTGTTTTCATTTGCTTCAATTCTTGTTTTTCGCCAGAACTTTTCATTTCCGACCCCACATTGCCATACCAAAATTGCTTCTTTATGTGTACTTTATTTTCCCTTGCAGTTTGACCCATGATTTCGAGGACACCCTGTATAAACAAACATAAAAGTTGATTAGGTTTATTTTTACAGCTGCTTCTATCATTTAGCAACAAATCTCACTTTCTGAATATTACGTTGTACCATATTAAAAGCATAATACAGTAGACTTCCGCAAATGCCTGAAATCCGCACATCATCATAGATGTAAACAATGAAACTTTTAGTTTAGATGTAATGACAAAATTGCAGAATTTTTTAGTTTTATATCATTCTGTATGTATTTTAATATGCAATTCTCAATAATATGACTAAACTCATGTTTTTTTATGAAAAAAATATAAATTTATTTTCTGAAAAAAATAAAGATATTACTGATATTACTAGTAATCACAATCTTCTTACCAAATATATTTATGTATTAATCAAGCTTTTTTTGGTTATTAAGACTGAAATAAAACTTCCTTACTTTATGATTTGATGTGATTTAATAGAGTATTTTTAAGAGGAAAGTTTCATTGAATAATTCAAGAAAAATGTACCTCATTTTTATTATGCATATTTAATTATGCATTATTATTTACTTGATCTTTACTTTTCATAATTTATCATTTTAAAAATTATCTTACTTTTTATTATTTTGATTTATCACTTTACTTAATTATTTTACTGTATTGGAAGCATTCATTATAATTTCTATAGCATTATTACATTCAAATTACTGTTTAAAAATTGTAAACAAAGCAATGACCAGAAACCTTGCAAAATTCTAAAATCTACACAACCTCTGGTCCCAAGCTGTGCGGATTTGAGGGAGTCTACTGTACCAAAGGTCCCTATAGAGCAGGGTTGGCGAACCTTTTAATTACCGCATGCCAAATTTGGTCAAAAAGTATTTCACGTGACCATGATGACGTGCCAACTAAAAAACAAATTTAGTAGGTGGGAAAATAATGGCTTAAAATAACTTAAAATTTTCTCTTATGATTTAAAAAATGTGAGGAACATACATGTTGGTATTATACACTATAATAATTATGGAAACAAATATATTTTAGAAATTTATATAAAAAAAATAATGCAATGTAATTTGATTTCTGTTGTTGCATCTTAATATCGAGTTAATTTTAATGAAAACTGAACCGGATTTGTCTGATATGTGCTTTCAGCTTGAGTTTTGATATTATTCGTGAAAACAGTGATTCGAAAGCATAGGTAGGCAGAAAAACTATTAAAACGACATACGTCAGTTTCTTTGAATAGCTCTGAAATAAATTCCAAAGTTTTACAAACTTTACTATCGGAATTTAGAATAACCAATTCTTACCGGTAGTTTTCAAATATCGTCTTTGTTTGAAAAAATTTGAGACCATAATTAATTAGATTGTAGTATAACATGCTGCAATTATTTTTTTCAGTTTCCATTTACACAAATTTAGGAAAGATTAGTTGCAGTTTTTTATGTAATTTCACTTTATTTTCAGTTAGAGCCACAAGCAAGGCCGTGCCAAAATTATTCTTTCACGTGCCAAAAGTGGCACACATGCCATAAGTTTGCCATCCCTGCTATAGAGGAGAAGTACCAACAAAAAAGTAGTTTATATACCCATATTAAAAAAAAAAAAACTTCAGCTGCCAAAGTGTGATATTTTTGTAGCTCTGACACCATCATGCAATATCCACGGGTGTAGTGGCACGTACCAATTTCTTTTCTTGTGCATACAAAAAGCCTCTGGGTCATTCTCAGATAAAGGGAAATTTTACCTTTTGAAAAAAAAAATTTTTTTTTGTTTTTAATCCTCTATTTTTTTGTGCTAATGGAATGTTTGCATGTCTGAGATTATGAGAAAAATATGAGCAGAAATCGTTGACCGTATTTATGGCCTTAATTAATTTGTTTTCTATTGGGCATGGTAATGACAGGTGTGAACATGGTAATGACAAGTAAGAACATGGTAATGACATGTAAAATGATCATACACATTAAATTTCACAGAGTTTCCCCCAGACAGTTTCAGGAGGGTGCTGCACCCTGCCTGCCCTTAGGTTTACAAAATAGCACCCCTCTTGCCCCTCATTAAAAAAATTAGCTCCCTTGTTGGCCCCACCTGATAAAAGTGCCTTTACTCCTTTCTTTATTAAAAAATTTACTTGCATAGTAAAATATGACTCATTGCTGTCTTTAAAATAGTGTTCTGTCTATTAAATATTAAAAAGTAGTTTTAAAAATCAAAAGAATGCCTTTAAAAATTTCAAGAAATGCCCTTAAGAATCCAAATCATCATCTTCGGAATCCAAAAGTGCCCTTTTCCCACAAGCAGCACCCTGCCCTTTTTTAAACCTGGGGGAAACTCTGATTTCATTTTAAGTAATTTATTAAATTATGATACATTAGGAAAATCTACAATGTTTTAAAAATTCATATTTTTGTATTATTCATTTTGTAACATACAGTAAAACCCTGATAATTCGGATTAATTGGGACCAGGCTCAATCCAGAATTTCAAAAATCCAGAGAATGAGAAAAAAGGAAATAAAATAAAACATACTTACAGAAAATCACCTTTATATTAAACATACTGAATATTGACAGACAGTAAAAAATGTTTACTTTGTAATTATAAAGTTTGTAATCTTCTGCTGTGCCAGTTTTGTATACCTTTTGCGGGCCGCACGGTCATGCATCCACTTGAGCATAAGAGGTTCGTTGGGTGTAGCCTCCACCTGACACTCAAAAGAAACCATTAATTGTTCTAAATGAGACGTTGCTTCATTATGGCTAATAACTTATGGTTGATCATCATTGATAATGGTGTTTTTGTCTGTGTCATCTTCATTTTCATTTTCTTCAGTTGTGCACAAAGCGATTATTTCATCATCTATAAATGAGACATAACCTTCATTATTTTCTGCTTCTAACCAATTGCTAATGTCGCTGATATTAACATCTGAGCAGCCATCAATTTTTTTTTAAGATGCACACAAAATCTTCAGATATAATTTCTCTTTCATTCTCGCTTATTCCTCCTTCTGTTTCAAGCTTATTATTTGAGAAATCACAATTTGCAGGAATTAAATTCTTCCACGACTTTCGGAGAATACTCTCAGCACCCTGATCCCAAGATTCAGCAATCATATAGATTACTTTCTTGATATTGATTAATTTGTGAATCTCTACCACTCTATGTTCTCCATCATCTTCTAAAAGTTGATTCAGCATTTGTCGTTTATAAACTTTCTTGATGTTCTGAAGAACCCCTTGATCCATTGGCTGTACCAGCGCTGTCACATTATGTGGCAAAAACGCTACCGTTATGTTTCCTTTTGTCAGTTAACATTCTTCGGGGGTGTCGGAGCATTATCAAAATTAGAGGACAGCTTTGATGGGTAAGTTTCATGATTTTAAATGTTTTGTAACACCCAGAAGCATAAAATTGCCAAACTTAAAGTGATATATTGTTGTTTCTTTGAAGGATAACATCAAAGAGTTTAAATAAGAATGTTTAAGATATTCTTTTAAAGATTTCAGAAAAGACTTTTTTATTCAGAATATGTGGATGAAATAAATGAATGTTATGGAAATTTGCCGATCACGTCTCAAACTTGAAAAAAAAAAATCGACCAGACCGATCCGGATTATCCAGAGATCCAAATTAGCGGGGTTGCACTGTATTATCAATTTCAACACTTTCAGCAAAAGCAAAATGGTGGAATGATATTGGATATGGTGGTGAAAGTTTTGAAACAATATTTAGTTACAGGTATCTTCAAGCAATCTTTCTTAATAGGCCATTTAAAATGGTGAACGCTTTTCTTTCCAGCACGAGCCATAAAGTTTACTGTAACTTCTTGATCAGAAATATCAATAACCTAATACGTTTTTTTTTTAAACCTTGTCCCCTTACGGACATGTGTTTACTGTAGCTGATGACAAGCTGTTATTTTTTTTAGCTCAAACGCGTCCTATGTATTGTTTTTATTTTATGGTGATTTTTTACAAAGTTTTATTAGTTTAATTAAAATTAACTTCACACCTGTTTATTATATTGTCACAATATTAATTAACAATTCCATAATGGTGACCGCTTATGGTTTGAATCAACTAGTCTTGAGGTCATATAACAAAGAGAAACGCAAATTAATAATTGGAAAATCAAACTAATTACTTTATAATTCAATTTCATAAAATATAAGTACATTAAAAATTAAGAAATTTGTTTTTAATCATTAACCCACTTGTTATTATCATTCATGAAATAAATATAAACATAAATAATGTAAAAGGAAAATCATTTTTGTTCTCAAAAATAAATAAATGATTTTTTTTTGTAAAATCAGATTTAATTATTTTTTAAACAATAAGTCAGTAAGTGAAAATCTTTATATTAACTCAAATTTAGGTTACTGAAATAATATTAGAAAAAAAAAAATCTTGAAATTTGTCATTTCCATGGCTTGCTGGTCATTACCATGTTTGCAAAAAGACATGGTAATGATTACCATGGTAATGACTTTTTTAATGTTTAACCTCATTTTAGGCTTAAATTATAGCAATTAAAGCCTTACAGTATATTTACTTTCAAAATAGTCTTAGAGTACATTATAATTCAATTAATATAGTTAATAATTGTTATTATTATATTTTAGTAAAATGAGACATGGTAATGACACATAAAAAACACATTGTTCTCAGTTTTTGAATAAAAGTATCAAAATGAAACAGTACATACCTATTTCAAAAAAGTTAGACACCACTGCTTGTAAGAACATGTGCTACCCTACAATACAGCACCTAAAATAATATTTTAGTGCCCTCTAGTGATGAGCTATGAAAGAAAACACTATGCACCATGGTAATGACCATCAACTCCAGGGACAAAGTTTAATTAAATAAAATTAAGTGAAAAAAATGTTTTGATGTTAAAATACTAATTATATTATAAGTAGAGAGATAAAATTTTATTATACTGTTGTTGTTTTTGCTCAAAAGCTTTCCAACACTTCAAAATATAATTTTGAATTATTAAATTTGAAGTTAGGGACATGCCATGGTAATGACATTTGTAACTTTTTATTTTTTTTAAATATTCAAATTATTATTTTTTCCATGTTTAAACTGTTGCACAATGTAGTTCTTTATCTATTTTTTAAAATAAAATTAAAACATTCATATTAGACTCATTAAATTTTCTTCTTTTGATCAAGGACATAAAATTTCCCTTTATCTGAGAATGACCCTCTATGAATACATATTTCGCACCTACAGTATATTTATTTTGATGAAAATAAATATAAAATTCATAATCTGACAGTTTTTAAAAAATGTAATTTGCTGTACATAAAATATTGAAATATTTATTCTCTTTTTTTTTTTTTTTCAATCGGCATACAGCAGTCACATATAAATAAACGTATGCATGAATGGATAAAAAAGTCATATGTGCTATGATAAGAAAAAGCTTGATGACCTCTGATTTTTATAAAAGTTGAGATTCATCATCTAATAATCATATACTGTTATTTCTCCCATGTCAGAATCCTGTATGAGTTGGGTTACACTCAATCTGAACCTGACAAATAAAACTTTGACCTGAAACTACTCAAAATGAAAACAAATACATAATATAAATATGAAAATATAATCTATAATTATATTTCTATTATCAATCTAATCTTTTATATAGCAAAACGGACACTTATGTATATTCATTCATATAGGGTCTTCCATCTAAAACATTATTCTGGACTTTCTTTCAAGAAATACAATCTGCCTGATTTTTCATTAAAAGGCAAATTGACCCACATGAGTCCAAAGTTAACCCGACTTGAAATTGCAGTTCTGTTCAGGTAAAATCAGGTAAACTCAACCTGAAGCAGGACACTGGTCTAGCTTAAGCTTGTTTTGAATGCATCATGTGTATAAATCTGAACAATTCTGGATTAAAGGGTTAATGGTTTGAATAAAAGAAAGTAGGAGGGGTATTTAGTTATTTTTTTAATAGTAAATCTATACTAATAAAAGTTTCACTTTATCTGTGTGTTCGTAATGTGAGCAAAATTTACCACATATAGTCTGAAAATATTTATGAGGATAGTCCAAGGAGGTCCGAATGCACCTGAGATTCACTTTTCATTTTTTGTTAATTAGCTGAGTTATTAATTAAAAATCGCAACACTCTCATCAAAGACTCATCCCTTTCATTCTGAGGCGGCATAAGCGTTCGTACATGCTCGGAACCCGATTTACACAGCTAAACGAAGATGAACTGCTAAATGCTGTGATTTGGGGTGGGGGTTCTTGTTGTCCTTTTTTTAACCTTAAATGGCCAAACTATTTAGAAATGGAAGATATATTCTGAAAGAACATACTTTTTCATCTTAAATGCCGTAATAAATCTGAAAAAACAGTGGTGTTAACACTTTTAAAAAAAAATCTTTTCGGAGAATCTTCTGCAGACCGAATTTACATCACCTACTAAAATTTCGAAATGGTCGGAGGAGTAGAAGTATTTTTTACAAAATGTGTGAAAATTCTGACGAAAAGAATAAAAGCTGAGGGGGAATAGAAGCTGGTCAAGTTTCCACTACTAAATATGTTCACGAAATTTTAAAGAAAGATTAGATACAGTTACATTTATAAACTACTGAAATTTCAGCGAATTTGGATGATAAATATTTTTTTCTTTATATTAACGGAATAGATGTGAAAACAAGAAAAAAGCTAGAAGAAATTATCTTTCTTTTTAAACTAGATATTGATATTATTTTTTTCACAATTTTTGCCAAAATTTGAAAATGGGTATATATTTCCAAACAATGCATTTTCAATTGAAATATAAATTTACACATGAATATTAACCCTTTGGGGACAAGCAACCAGTATATGTTTCGCATAAGGTGCTCAGAATCAGTGATTATCCTCACCAGTAAATTTTTATTGTAAATTTTTATTGTAAATTTTGCCTTTTTAAAACTGAGCATTTTCATAATTCAATTAGACAAAAATTTCTGTTTTCAAAAGCCAGTGATAAAAGATTAAAAGTTCTGTAAAAGACGCTCGTCCCAATGGGGTTAAAAAAGACAGAAAATTTTATTAGTTTTTACTCTCATTTATTCAACTCAACCTGGTTTTTGTACGTATGTTAAGATAGAATTTTGTTATCAATATTTAACACACTTTTTAGAATGAAATGATAAAAGTGTGATTCCAGATTTATAAAACCACAGGTGGTACATTGTCAAATATTCTCTGTAATTCATACAATTGTATACGAGTTGAAACAACAATGGATTTAATTTTTTACCAATGCACGCTTGCCGAAATATGCCAAATGACTCAGGGATCGTTCTCGTCTTGAAATTTGAGAAGAAACCTACCCTGAAATGTCCTAAAATATGGCAATCTGTTCTAAAATTCCTGAAATTTTGTGCTATATTGGTATTTGAAATTACCAAATTGAACGATCAACCATAACTCAAAATTTCCAACCACATGCAACAAAATATTTATCACAATCATAAATTCAATATGTACCCAAGGCCATGTATTTTCATTTTTGACACACGTCTTTTTTGCTATAGGTAATGTATATGTAGGGGTGAATCTGAGTAAAAAAAAAATTCAGAAATTCACAGCAAATTTTCTGAAAAGTTACAGCAGAAGGGGGAAGGACAATCCACTCCCGACACTATGTTTTTTCCGTGGCCCTTTGACGAAATTCGCTTTTTTGGGAACTTTTAACGAACTTTGCATTTTTTTGCGATCCTTTGATGAAATTTGCTTTTTTCACGATCTTTTGACAAAATTTGTGGGTTTTTTCGCAATCTTTTGGAGAAATTTGCAGTTTTCTGTGATCTTTTGGAGAAATTTGCAGTTTTTTCGCAATCTTTTGACGAAATTTGTGGGGGGTTTTTTTTGTGATATTTTCATGAAATTTGTGGCTTTGATAAAATTTGCATTTTTTCTGTTTTTTTTTTTTGTAAAATTTGTATTTTTCCCGCGATTCTTTGATAAAATTGATGATTTTTCTGCAAACGATTGACAAAATTAATTTTTTTCGGCAACCATTTGTCAAAATTCCAATATTTTTCATGTCCAAATTTTCAGATTGATGACTGATTTTTTTAAATTTTCGGAAAGGAAAGCCTTAAATTTTCAGAACAGAATTACCCCTATGTATATGTGACATGAATGTAAGCAGAATCTGGCATGCATACAAAGAATTGATTGGTTAATCATCTGGAATGGATGAACTGGCAATGAATGCGCAGCGAGTAGACAGAAAAGAGATGTCAGGTGAGTAACCGAGATCAAGAGTATGTGCTCACGAACAGCTGCATAGAGACAACATTTTTCTGGTAGAATTTTTAGGTTTGATAGTCGTAAATGACATTTGTGATCTTAATCAATATTGTATAGTTTGTGAATTAGATTGAACAATCGCAGCCCTGGGAGATTACAACTATTGGATTGTTGATTCTTGTGTTGGATGCTTTTTAAAAAAAAGTTAGTATTTTGTTGTGTTAGTTAAAAAAAAAAAAAAAAAAAAAAAAGAATTAAGGATTCTAGAATTT
Organism: Maratus speciosus; assembly: GCA_963932465.1. Classification (NCBI taxonomy): domain Eukaryota; kingdom Metazoa; phylum Arthropoda; class Arachnida; order Araneae; family Salticidae; genus Maratus; species Maratus speciosus. The sequence goes on along the minus strand of CAWVRF010000967.1, from coordinate 96,991 downwards.
TTTTTACATATTTTGTGGTTTTCATTTAAATGTTTGGATTTGTTTTAATGACAATTAGAATTATGCAGCCAAATCACCAAGTCATTCCAAATACTGATAATGTGTTGAAAGCTTTTTTTTTTTTTTAGAAATAAAGTTTTGTTATTTTATTGAAAAAAAAAAATGTTGAAAGCTACAAAGTTCTCAGTAGAATGACTTCAACAAGCAATAGAGGTCTATAGTGGTCAGGAAAAGCTATTTAAAATTTGGTGTGAAGGACATCCAAAAAACATTTTAATATTTCCAATATAGAATTCTATGCAAAGAACAGCAAAAAGCATAAATCTTGTCTAAAGAATTTCTTAATGTCTTTTTGTGACCACCTTAGCAAAAGATAATGATTCTAATTCAAGTAGTTCACCTTCGAGTGCTTCTGTTGTAATTCAAACTACCTGCAAAAAATGTTCAATGGATTTATTAAACTGAAGAAAATAATGAAAGCTAAAGGTTTTATTTTGCTGACTGCTATTAATTGCAACTATTCATTTTCTTCAATTATTGAATTAGAAAAATTAAACTATCAGACACAAAAGCAAAATATCTCACAAAATTTGAACTAGCACCATATTTTCAGCAGAAAATATTGTTCAGTTATTATTCTAGCAGGGAATTTTATACGCCATATTTTGATGAAACTAACAATAAACAAGTAAAGAAGCAAACAGGTACTTAGATACTGATCTGAAAAATACGGGGAAGTTGTCATGTATTATTGAAATTAATTTTCAAAAAATCCTGTAAGCATTTTCCTTTCAACTACTTATTACTTTCTTCTATCTTTACAAGAAGAAAGTATTGGATTCATGAAAATTTTTGAATTCCGGTTTTCGACAGATTTACACATTTTAGGGTCAGATACATGTTTTTACAAAATGTCTGTGTGACACCAATTTTGTGGGCACTCTATCTTAAGAACTAATGAACGGAATTTAATAAAATTTTAGATTCAGTTAGTCCCTCATATAAACTGATGCTGATTACTTTTTGGTGTAAATCGCTCGATAGGTGGTGCTGCTATGCTGCCTTTTTTTTTTTACAATTTCTGCAATAGCTATATCTCAAGAAATAATGCATGGATTTTGATAAAACTTCAGATTCCGTTAGTCTTTGATATAATTTAGTGCTAATTACTTTTTGGCAAAAATTGCCCAACAGATGGCACTGCTATGCGACATTATTCATGATTACCGGAATAGCTCTAAATCAAGAACTAATGCCTGAATTTTCACCAAACTTCAGATTCAGTTAGTCCCTGATATAAATTAATCCTGTTTAGTTTTTAGTGTAAATTGCCCAACAGGTGGTGCTGATAGGCTGCATTTATTGTGATTTTTGCAATAAACTGTATCTCAAGGACTAATATGACCAACAGGAGGCGCTGTTATGTAGTTTTTTTTAGGATTTCTGCAATAGTTCTACCTGAAAAACTAATGCACAGATTTTCATCAAACTTCAGATTTAGCTACAACTTGACATAAGTTGTTGCTGATTAGATTTTGGTGTAAATCACCTAACCGGTTGTACTGATAGGCTTTATTTTTCAGGAAATATTAACATGTATGAGATTGAAGAAAATTTTGGGATTGACAAGTCTGACTAGTTTTTATTCATGAAATTATTTTAAACATAGATAAATATAGTGTAAAGTAGTATAGTTCATGCAGATACTTTTCCCTAATCAAGTGCAAGTGATAACTTTATCAGTTGCCTTCATTAAAATTACAGCTATTTCTCATCATTAAAAATACAGATTTCAAGCAATTAGCCCTTGATAAATGTTTTTCATTTATGGTGTTATTTATTATTAAAATAATGTTTTTGTATTTTAAATGAAAAGCATGAAAGTTGCTTTCATTTTACTTTTTCGAATGAATGCATTTCAACCAAAGATGGTGCGAGGTTCACTACTGTTCAGAATGAAAATATCTGTTGTTGGTGACATTCATAATAAGCAATAGAAAAATGCCCATATGTGTATTCAATGTTTAGCCATAATTTGTGATGCTACATCAGCGTTTGAAATCCTTGGTAGTCCGCCGGTCCGAGACCATTAAAAATTCAATCGGACCACTAATTTAAAAAATTTAGTGGACCGCAGACCAGTAACTTTATTCCCTCTCTGAAAGGTAAACAATGCAAATTTTTCCGTCCCTGAGAAAACCGCAACCAAACACAAACCACAGAATTTTAATAATAATAATAATAAATACAAAATTGTATTAAAACTTAGTCAGTTGAAATAAATAATCAAAAATAAAAGACATAATAATTTTATAGTTTTTGTTTATGTACTGTTTATTTAATTTTTAGCAAATTATATTTTTACATTTTATCATGCCGAAAATTTTGGGTAGCAGAAAGAAAGTTTGGTTTATAGTGTAAGAGGAGGAGGGGGGGGGGGTGTCACTCAAAGGGTAAAAGGTACTTAATAGAATTTTATGTAGCTGGCCAGTGATGATGTCTGCAGACCAGTAAACTCTGATGTTTACTTGTCCTTGGGACCAGTGACTTTTTTTTTATCAGTTCTACCGCTGTACATTTTATATATGCAATTTTACTATTAGAAATACTCCCAACCTTTGATACACATGTGACTTTGCATGTCAGTCTGATTATTAGAGAGTAATTAATGTTATTTAGTTTTATTATACTGAATCATTGAAATACCTTTTGATTGTTTATTTTGAATTAATGTGTGCAATTGAATGTATTTTTTTTTTTCAAAGTTTAAATAAATTTCAGTTCTTGTATGGTCTTTTATTTATGCTCTCTTTGGCTAATATACCAGGTAAATGTGTCCTAAAATATCGAAAAAAGTATGTCCTGAAATATCGCAGGACCAGTACTATCCTGATGGCAGCGTAACTGCAACAATGAAACATTTTAAAGGCTAAAAAGTAGAAAATAAATTATCCTTCTATATATAAAAAAAAGTTTTGATTTGGAAATGGACCAATAAAAATCTGTGTAGATCATCCGGGTATACTCTTACTAGATCGGCATCCATATTTTTTATGACCGGGGGTCTTCGTTAATATTAAGAAAACTGTTTCATACAAAAATATGAAAATCGGTGGTACTATAGAGACATGTTTGATAAACACGCTGATGCAGACAGATTTTAAATCGGATAATTATTTTAAGCGATATTTAATGTTAAAGATGGTCAAAATCGTTCCATTAAAAAAGTTTTATAGGAGAAAAACTATACATAGGTATTTAAACATTTTTTAGATCATTTTATACATTGGAAGTTCCAGATGTGCAGACTGCAATTATCTTTTTAATTTGACTCATTTTTTGAGGATTTATTTCCATTTTAAATTCAAATGTTCAGCACTTCGAGAGATATTTTTTACACATTTTAGAAAAGGGCAATTATTTTAAACTGTTGCCAATTTTTAAAACAGCGCAAAAATAATATTTCCTTCAAATAAAAAATTTATTTACACGTGGCTATTATAAACAGAAAAAAACTTTCAAATTAGAATTAAGTGATTACGTGTTAAAAATCAGGAAAATATTGAAAATTACATCATAAAAACTACAGTTACATGGGAATTTTAAAAGGAAAAGAAAATTTTAAAATACTAAATTCATTATTATGCGTTAAAAGTCACAAATAAAGGAAAATACTTAAAAAGGCCAAATAAATAAAAGTTGGCAAAACATTTTAAATTAAAAAATATATTTTCACGAGACATTTATTTCATATTTTGAGATAGAATTCACGACAATAGTTGAAAAGATTAAGACAGTGCAAATAATATTTCCTTTCTAACAAAAGTAGTATTTTCATGTGAATATTAAAAAGAGAAAGGATACTTTGGTGAAAATTACGTCAGATTTAAAACGATACATTTTAAAAGAACTTTCTCATAGCGTTGTTAAAAAGTACCGAGAGACAAAGACTGTGTACTTAATTAATTTTACATTAGCTTACTTTCAAATTTTTAACTAATTTTTAGCACCTTCCAACAAAGTTGAAAAGTGTTATTGATTTCGGTTTGTCTGTTTGCGCTCTATCTCTCGTAAATATACTCGGATTGCATTGAAATTTTTGGTTATTGATATTTAGCCTAGCACGAACCCTATTTCAAATGAAGTTTGTAGCATGTTTAGTTCATTTACAGGGACAGTCAAAAGTATTCTGTAGCATTACCACCAATAGAAAAAAATCATTTCAAATGAGTTTTAAAGATGTTACACCCTTTCAAACATAATAAAAAATATATGCATTTACGAAGTGCACTAAAATATGCAGAATATTCTGTAGCATATGCGGTGCAACGAATAGTTACTATTCATTTACAGGGCTACACAAAAGAATTCCATTACAAATGGTATTGGGGGAAATTGTTTGTGGCGTATTTTAATTATACAAATTCATATATAATAAAATTGATATACGTCAGTGAGGCTTACTTAAGTTATTTCATGTATAGTACGAAGTGCATAGCATTTACAGGAACATACAAAACATTTCAGACAAGTATTTTCTATCCGAAGTATTGTATATTAGCGGCGATGGCAGGGAATGCATTTAATTATGATATGCGCTTTTAAGTTTCACTATATTTATGCATACTATATGGTGTGTGTAATTGTTATAGTTGATATACAGGGCTATGCAAAAGAATTCGTAAAGGTTACAGAGTATGACCTTAAATTGCTGAAAGGTGGGTTTAAAATGTGTTATGCTGAACTGTAGATAAAATGATAGACAGGGCCACGCAAAGAATTGGATACATGGCCGCCTATAGATGATAAATTCTGGAAATGCGATTTCAGTAGTTTTAAGAGTGATTTAGTTTGAATTAAACTTTAGCTAAATAGTGGCATGTAATAAAGGTACTAGGTAAACAACAGGGCTGAACAAAAGTATTCAAGTATGTTTCCATCTATTAGTATAAATTGCTGAAAGAGAAGTTTCAACCTGTTATGCGTTTTCTTGCTAAACTAAATTTTCTATTATATAGCATATATATCAGCCTACAGATCAAATGCAGGGCTGTTTGGAAGAATTGGAATAAATATTTGGCTATGGATGGTAACTGCTGAAATCAGTTTCTTAACTGTTTAGTTAGTTATCTTATTTACCTTATTTCCCTAAATAACGAAGTTTTGTTAAAGCTTTCAAGGAGTGTTGGAAAATGTTTCATAATCTATGCCGTACGCATGATTTTTCTTTCCTTTTTTTTAAATCAAAGACGAAAACAGCCATTGTATCTCTTAGCAGCGGCTGATTTCGTCTTAAAAATCTCCAATCAAAGGAAAATGAATGAAAACCCTTTTACAGGGAGACCGTCGCTGTTTTTTTAAATTATAATTCAATCTTTTTAAGGCCGATGAAATTAGCATGCTTTCAGAATCTGCGGTGTCTGAACGGGGGTTGGTGAGCGTAGCTCGTAGGGGGCAGAACCCCCTAGTAAATGAAAAATAAAGAATGTGATTTAAAAAAAATATATGCTTTTCACAAAACATAGTTTAATATTAATTAATTTACAATCATACACTGTGAAATAACTTTAGAATTCTGAGTAAGATAGTTCAAATAATGTTTCATTTTTTCTTTTCCGTTGCCATATCATAAAAAAGAAGCTGAGCAAATATTATGTATTTTTAATAAGTTCAGTAGTTTGTGCTTTCTACCAAGCGTTAAAAAAAGAAACTGAATTTTTCATAATAGAGTTACATCAACACCAAATTAATGTATTGTAAAGGAGATTTTTGGGAAAAACCATGAATTGCAGTCAAATGATAAGGCATGATTTTCAAGTTGTACATTGAATGCTTATAAAAGTCTTTTTTTTTCTTTTTCAAAATACTTATACTTTTATGCTTATCACATTACTTTGAACATTTTATGGAATATTTGAAAATTACCAAGTATCTTTTAAGAAATAACACAGTTGTAATTTTTTTTAAATATATAAAGACTAAGTATAATCCCATAGCAGAAAAGAAATTGAACATGTGATACATTTGAAACTTAAACACATTTAAAATGCTATATAAAAATAAAGAAATAACTATTTAATATACTTTAAATAACTTTATTATCAATTCCAAGTGAAAAGACTTAATATAAATACGTTACAACAGAGGTGGATAAAAAAAAAATATTTCCAGTTTGCTTTGAAAATTATATTTACATCAATTATAAAATGACATTTTCAAAGGATAATAATGAAATAAATGGAAGGTAAATATAAAAGTGCTAAATCAAAAATACATATAATTCACTGGATTTATTTCCAAATTTTTTCTATTGAATAATTAATTATCAAGAAAAAATAACATTTTCATTGGAGTATTCAATAATTTGCAAGGAATAGAAACACTTTCTAATTTTAACAACATTTATTTATTTATTTATGTTTTTTACTTTGTGATTAGTTCTAAATGCATCATATTACACATAAAATTTTCGCAGTGCAAAGATTAAACATTTCATTTTAGAATACATAATATCAGAATATAAAACACAAAGATTGTGATTTAGGGTAATAAAAACAATCTTTTAAATAGCAATTACAGTTTTAAAAAGTCAAAATAATTCAATTACTTTAACAGTAAATATGAAATAAATCATAAAACAAAGATTTCTTTTCTTATGATTTACATAAAATAATAGCTGTGTATTCAATCTTGGGAAAAAATAATAGTTATTTACAGACAAAAAAAAAAAAAAGTTTGTGCATATCTATATATATATATTATGTTAAAAACAATAAAATGACAATTATATGTGTATCAGTATAATAAAAATTAAGGCGGTTTAAAAAAAAAGAAAAAGGAAAAAATCCTTTTTTAATTTTTTTAATAACCCAAAACTTTCTGACACATTCATGGGTTGATATTTTAATGGAAAAGCATGATTATCGAAGTGACTTGAAATCAAATAATGTTTATTTTTTCTTGAGATATGAACAATGTCTCTCTCATGAAAATTTTCTGTAGATTATCACATTTAGAAATTTGATTAAAAATGCCAACTTTGACAATATTTTCTAAAAGATCCTATGCCTTTATCAAAAGATGAAAAATGCTATTTTGATTTCATAGTTTCTGAATGAGAACACTTGTTAATTGTGTGTTATGAATAAAAATGAATTCAAGAATGTGTCAAAAAGTAAACACTCTAAATTTTAAACAGCCTTAATACAAATAAATGCAATAATAAACCATAATAACTTTATTTGAAGAGTGCATAATTTGCCCTTATTTTTAGAAGTTAATGGGTCTCTTCAACTTGCATTAAGTATTTTTCTTAAGTATAAACATTAAAATGCATTCTAATTTGTAACTTTATAGTATTACTCTTATGACTTTATAATTTTATTGATCTTGCAGACTTTTCACCTTAATCTTTACTCAATTTCCAAAAAATAAATAAAAAAATAAAATATTTAAAACTGTTTTAAAAAGTTGCACATTGAAGGATTGAATTAAAAGAAGAACTAAACGATAAAAATGTTCTTATCTACAAGAAAAAAAAAAAAAAAAAGATATAAAGCAAAAATCAACATAAAATATAATAGCTGCAAAATTTTGTAGCAGTAGATAGTGTTTTTATTCCACCGGGATATAATTTAAAACAAAATTACATTATTTTAAACAATAATTAAATTTACAGAATAAAATAACAACAGTAATTAATTCATTTTTTCTTTATAAAATTGGTTGCACACATGCATATATTTAAAAAGTGTAACAAAAATATAAATACACTCTTTTGAGTACACAAACAATATACATATATATATATATGTGTGTGTGTGCATAAAGTTTCAATATTCAACCATTACATTGCTGCTACGTATACATATTTTTAATTACATTTCTATAGGAATTGATGCACAGATTTAAAAAATATTTTGAAAGCTTTTTTATCTATTTTATTTATTTACTAATATGAAGAGTGGGGAAAGGGGGGGGGGGGATATCAAAATATCAGCTGAATATCCTGTTTTCAACATCAGCATATCAACACAATTTAAAATTAAACACTAACTTTTGCAAAATACTTTTTGAGAAAACCATCTAAAAACAGGAGAGAATCTACTTATTAATGAGGATGGAAAAGAGTGTTTTTTATGAATTTAATTATAGTAATGGTATTCAATAACCATCTAAAATAAAACTGGTTTAAATGAAACATTAAAAGTAACTTAACCCCTTCAGGCCAGTGTTACATACACAAATTTTGTTAGGTTGGCACCAATTTTTTTTAACAGTTACTTTTACTTACTTAACCACAGAAATGACCTAATTAAAAGTAAGGTTAATTACTTTAAGTTACTATAAGTTAATTACTTTTCTTTATTACTGGTACCTAAAATAATTGCTGCATGAACTTTTTGATTCATATATTCACCCGCTGTCTCAAAGGAGTTAAACCGTTTGTTGTATAGAATGTGTAAAATCCTTGAATTAGATTGCCATGTTAAATCACAGAATTCCAGCGATTAAATAAGGCAAAAATTATTATTTGAAAAAAGTGACATTAACTCTTTTGCTATTGATGTCCTTGATCAAGGACATGCTTTATAAGAATTTTTTAAGACGTTTAATTTAATTTAAAAGAATTTTATAAATTTTATGTGCATTTTTAATCATTTCCCCACCAAAACAAAAGTATTTAGAAATCAAACCAACAGATCAGATAAATTTTTTTAAGCGAAATTTTTGAATAAAGATGGATGATCTTGTTCAGGTAAGCCTTTTTAAAAATCCTCTAATTTTTATATAATTTAATATCTGAAGCAGCTAAATATATTTTTAATTTTGTTAAATAAACTAGAAACCTTGATTTAAACTTATTGTGATACTTCTAAGTAATTGTAATTTTCTTAAAACGCATGTTCATGACGTTTGACCATTCTATAGCAATAAAAAAAGAAAAAAAAAAAATAGTCAGGAATTTTTTTATTAGATGGTTTTTAGCTTATTGGGAGCATTACTAACAACACGTGAAAGCTTCATAATTTTTATTTCAATTTTTTAAATGTTAGTAATGAAAGGGTTAAAATATATATATATATATACAAGATGCCACTTGAGAAGGGGTTGAAGTATAAATGTTCAAAAATAAATGTGATTTTTGCGAATTTAATTTCACTGGCAGAATTTAAAATTGTCTTACCCTTTTTATAATAATATTAAAGGAATTTAAATGTTTTTTCACAAATGTAACCAAACTTTATAAAGAAAAAATAATCCATTACAACAAAATTTGTACTTCACAATAGTAACTAAAACATACATAATTTACTAAGTACTACATAAAAAGTATTGCAACTTCATATTTAAACATACTATAAAACACAAAGAAATAATAAAAAATTATAAAATAATAGAAGGAAGATGGTGCTTTTGATATATATATAATTAGTTTTAATGAAAGGATTGGTAAAAAGGGTAGTAACTAGAATCCTGCATTGAAACTTGGCTAATTTTTCGTTAGGTTAGGTTTGGGTCAATTTAATAGCTTCAATTTCAGGTTGTGTTTCTTTTCTTCACAATGTTGCGTTGAGATTACTGAATGTGGCTTAAAACTGTTTGTCCCATGGCTTATAATTTTACCCCATGGTTCAGTATATAGTGTACAATATAAGCAAAACAAACATTTTAAGTAGCTGATTGGTTGCCAATTATTTTGTTTCTTTTTTTTTTTTTCCATCCAAGAGGCAAGCTATACCTTTCCCACCCTTGAATCAGAAAAAATTCCACAAAACAATGTTTTGTTATGTGTATTACATATTTAATAATAATAATAAAAATGCTACATGAATGTTAAAAAAAAATGCGACATTAATGTTTTTAAAAAATGCTACCTTAAGAGATAAAATCTTTTCCTTCTGAAAACTGAGGATTGAATCTGCCCTTATTTTTCTTGCTTGTCTCTAATTCTTTATAGTTAGTCTCTTTATTTCTTTATAATCTTTATTTTTATTCTTTTACCATAGCATTTTACTAATATCCATGATGATTTTTTTCAGATTAACAACTATTGTCAGGGACTAATCATAAAGTATGGTAAGGGCTTCTAGTTCTTTAGTACTCTCTACATGGCATAAAAAATTCACACATTTTGGATGTCTTAAAACTGTGGTTTTCAAACTTTTACACCTCACATACTCGTTTAAGTGTTACACGTATCTGGAGACACCCTATTTTATTTTATTTTTTTATTTGTAAGAGCCATAAATAGGGGGGGGGGGGGATGAATGAATACAATACATTTAATAAAAATTTTATGAATAACAAATTTTGTAATGTGATGAAAATGTTTGTTTACACTTGCCTTTATATTGAATGTTTGGTGTCAGTTTTCTGAAGCAGAGCACTGCGAAGAGGTGGGGGTAATTAGGGGTTAGTGTTGCATTCAGACATGATTTTTCTATGGGGGGGGGGGGGGGGATACACTGCGAGGTTGTGTGTGAAGAGGAGAGGGGATTTAAATGCTCCAGATGGGGATGTTCTCCCTGGGTCACTCCGCCACCACCAGAATTCAACACTCTTAGAGGTTAAAACTTCTCCTGCAGCATTATGCATGCAAATCCCCTTACCTTATGAAAAATACATGATATGTAAAGGCAAAAACTGCCAAAATTTACAATTTTTTCAAGGCTTCATATTAAGAGCACCCTCTTCAGTGCAAAATGGATGGAAGAAAGAATGAAAAGCAGTAACATCAAAGTATGTACATTACTGTTTCTGCTATTTCATTCATTTTCATATGAAGGAGCGTATCCTTTTTTAAAGCCTTGAAACAGCTAAATGATTAATTTATTTTGACTGTTTGGGCTTTTCATTATGTTACTTTTAAACATAATGTATTCATGCAAAATAATGAATTTGTTCATTTTATGAGTAACAAAACTTACCCCAGACGAAAATCCTGAATGCGCTACTGATACAAAGTAGTAAATATCCTCAACATCTACTGCTCATTTATAATACTTTGTTTTAAAATCAGTCAGTGATGGAAAAACACTTTCATTAACCCATTTAGTAGTACCATGCTTTATGTTAGTTGTTGAACAAACTCATATAACCTGCTTGAACTTTCATGTATACCACTTTGTGAAAGAGTGCCTTAGAATATAAGCATATACACACATGCTTAGATAAATATATTTTTTGCTTTCATCCTATTCTTAAGCATAAAATATAGGTACATGACATTTCGGTTCCGATGTCATTTTAGTCCCTTGCCATTTCAACCTCCCCCTTCTTATGACTTGCACTTTAATTGTCATAGGCTCGCCAAACGTTGTACGGCTCAACATCATGAGGGGGTATTATAATTTTTTTATGAAATCTCTTAAATTTTATAAAAAGCTGAATATAAGAGCCTGACAAATTTAATCTCTTATAACCCGAGATAAATTGTCACAGTGTGCTGAAATTTTGTGTGCATGAACAACATGATGTAATTTCACAAGGGATAGTGTCGGATTTTTTAACGTAAGCCCCCTAAAATTTAGTATAGAGCAAATATAAAGAAATGATAACCACAAACTCTTATAACACTGATAAAAATTGTTTTAGCTTACGAATTTCCTATTGTAAATGTATTTGTTTTGAAGGGGGGGTAGCTTTGCTGATTTTTTATAGCAATGCCCCATGTTTTAATGTATCATAAACTTAAGGTATTGAAAACTAGTCTGAGTTATAAGGGGAGGGAGGCACAGACTGAAATGTCCTCCTTCCTAAAATATTGTTTACAATTAGTCAAAGTTTAAAAAAAAAAACTGATTTACAAATTCAGCATTAAAATAAATAAATGTGTACCAAATTAAATCCCTATCGGCAATGCATTAATTAGGCCCTGACAAGTGCTAACTTCAAAAAGTTGATTTATTAACTACATCATCACTTATTTAAACTGAATGTTAGCGATTCAATGATTTCCCAAACCTTTAAATACAATTTATTATCATCATAAAATAATTTTACGTTAGTCTTTACCATAATTGGTTTAAAAAAAAATCATTTGACTCTTACAAGATACTATTAATGTTGTCCCCAATATTCAAGGCAACTCTTATGGTGGCAGGAATCGTAATGAACCTGCAATTAAAAAGTAAGACTGCTGCAAAAACATAAGAATTTGGTTGGAAAGAAAAAAAAAAAAAAAAAAAAAAAAAAAAAAAATAGGAATAGTATCAATTAGGAACAAAATTTCATATTAACCCTTTAAGCGTCCTAACCATGTTTTTCTGTCACCTAATCTTTGAATTCAAGGGCTTATTTAACTCAAAATTGGTATTAATGTTATTTTTTTGTAGTGCATGAGATAAATATGTAAGATAATCATAAACAAATCCTCATACAAATACTTTTCATAGCTATTATTTTCTGAATTATTACACATACCTGACACATTTTGCAGGACGCTTAAAGGGTTAAAAACAACAATACTAATTTACATAACTAATACATTCATTCTAAAAAGAAAGCTTTTTTTTCTTTTAAATATCTAATAAATTTTGGAAAGTAATTTTCTAAAAACTACAAGGAAAACAAGAACTAAAAAAGTAATAAATATACATTGCTACATGAAATGTCACATGGGCACCCACAAGTAAGTGGGGGGAGGGCAATTGCTCCCTTGCATACACCAAATTTAATTAACTAAATTTTTTCTTTTCTCTACTGAGTTTGTTCTACAGATAGATGCCCATGAATTCCATACTTTTTATTTACTAAAACATGTAAATACTAAGAGTATTTAGATACAAGGAATGTTTTTATCATTTTAATTTGAAGCTTACAGATTACTGGTAATCCATTGGTAACTGTATATCACCAAACAAAGCATTACAGAATTCAAATCCATAATACATCCATCTTTGTATTTTTACAGAACTCTAGCGAGAATATTTATTATATCCAGTGAATCTAAAAGGAAAAAAAAATAATTAAAAAAATATTTACAAATGACTAGCCTTTTTTAAAATGTCTCCTGGGATTTTTGATTTTCATATCAAGCAGTGCTGCCAAGTTGGGAATTTTTTAATTCAAAGTATCTATTTCAAAATAGTAACCTTTTTTCATTTAAAAACAGACATGTTGTGATTAAATAAAACAAAGATTACTAATCTAAATAAGTGGTAGATGTATTGAATGAAAAATTTCTCCATTGTGGTAACACTGATATCAATACTCATGTTTTAAAAATAATTTAATATGTAGTTAATGCAAAATCATATGAAACTTTCTCAAATTATTTTTTATTAATAAAATTAAATTTTACACCCATTATTTAATTCCAAGGAAAAATAATTTCAAAAATTTGAACAATAATACTGGTGATAAATACTAGCAAAATATCCCACAATAGAATGCCAAATCCTGGAAACAAAAGTTAAACTCTTTTCCACACATCTTTGCAAAATTATGTATCAGTGTTCTTAAAATATGCTTAGCTCACCTTAATTCTGTAAAGTAGAGGCATTACAGTTTATTTCAGCTCATTATGTTACATAACTCACAATCTTCAGTTTAACACATTTTGAACCAGAAATTTGAATTAATAGATGAAATCAAAACACAGTAAATTTCTGTTTATCCATCACTCTATTAACCACCATTGTTGGTTAACCGTCACTTCTCCTCTAAATATTTTTTTTAACCTTCTGAGCAGTTTGCTCGTATTTTTCTGTTTCCCAAAAACAACTTACATATGTTGTAGAAAAAAATATTTTACACAGAATTGTATTTTAAAATGTATGTCAATAAAAGGGACATGAAGTGTACTTTAGAAACAAACAGGAAAAGAAAATTTAAATTAAGATTATTTTTATAAGCATTTTTATGAAATTATTCAAAATATTTTGAGACCAAAGAAACCTGAAGCGGGTGAATAGGATGAATCACAGAATGTTGTTATAGGGGTCAGTCATGCAGGAGACTGTGCTCTCTAAATGCATTAATTGTTTTGAGAGGAAAGAAGAAGCAGATGCAACCCAAGTACTTTTATTACATAGAATCCGAAATCCTGCTGCAGTAAAAGCGCAAGCAAAACACAAACAAAAATGTATAATGGATTACTTTGGATGAAAACAGGTACTACATTTTTATTCTGTAACATTCTAAATTTGTCTCATAAATTGATTTCTTACTATCAGTTATGCTTTTTATTATCGGATGTACACAACAGATAAAAAATCATTTAAATATTCTTTTTTATAAACCGGCAAAAATAAATGTAATTTTAGTAATGGTCTTGTAGTGTCTTTCAATACTTTGATTATCTGTCACACTGAGTGATGGATAATCGGAAGTTTACTGTATAGGATACACTATTAAATAATTTTTCTGGTTCCACATATGTTTTTTAATTTGAAAAAATAAAAAACTAGGTAGGCAGCTATGCCATTCTAATGTTGAATATTTGGAAAATTAATGTTCTTCATTGAACTAAATGATACACTGAAAATTAGTCGTTTTCGACTTCGATTTATTACTAGGTGTGTGGCAACCTGATGTGTTGCATTGACATTGTATGAGATTTTTTGTTTTCTCGACGGAAAAATAAATCCAATATTACAACATTTAGAAAAAAATTACAACAATAATTTTATTGAATGCTAAATTTCAATTAAGAAATCATATTTACAATATAGGTTAAACAGAAATTGCAAAAATTACATTTTACAGATTAGTTATAGTTTATGCAAAATCAGGGTTCACACTCATTTTCCAAGAAAAAATTCTGAGAATCCCTGAAATGTATTTTCCGGGATACATAACTTTTCCATGTCAACAGTTAATGATATTTTTCAAATCAGTATCATAACTGCCAATACAAGGTAATTTCAAAAATAAAGTTTATACACCACCCATATAAACAATATGAACGGAACTTTAAAGGACAAATATTATAATTTGTGTACAAGAGAGATGAAGTCTGCATGCCTTGTAGGGTTGTCCTTAAAAACTTGGTAGATTGCTGCAAGAATTTAATTTGCTTTCCACTTTGTGATTTTATTACCTCTCTGAAAGCATAAATAATATGAAGGCTACAAGTGCCAACATAAATTAAAAAACATCCTTTAATATTGTTAAGTTCCTCTTGAACATCTTTCAAACCTCACTATGTTAGAAGGTGACTAGATGAAGAAGATAAGTAGGTTAGAAGATGAATAGAGACCAAATGGATATTGACAGACTTTAGAAAGAGCACAGATTAAATATAACATATGTTACATTTACTCTGTAAGAAAAGGTGGCTAGTTTCCAATTCTATATCTCACAATGTTAGAAGGCATGTCTTAGTTTGATTTCATTATGGCATCACAAAGCATGTGAATAGGAGCGATTGCCCTCAATTTCCCAGAATAGCTAATAATTTTGCCAGGGTTTTCCAGGTTTGGGGAATTTTTGCATCATCCCTTATTTTTATGACCAAAATTTATCCCCTGATTTTCCCTTGAATCCCATAATCCCCTGACGATTATGAACCCTGAAAATATTATTTGTTAAAAGTATTATTCTTTTAAGACTTCGCTTCCAATTTCAGAGCTGATGAAATGGAAATGGCTTAATTTTGATGATTATTTAAGTTTTTAAATTAAAATAAATGCCTTACAGGGGAAAAAAAAATGATTGGCAAACAAACCTGTTGAATGGCTAGGTGAAAAAAATGATTGGCAAACAAACCTGTTGAATGGCTAGGTGAAAAAAATGATGCTACAAAACATTTACACTAAGATTTATAACACTTTAATTCATTCAAAAGTAACAATGTTTTTTAACAGTCTATGCATGTTAAACAAAACTATACTTCATGTAACATAAAACTGAACCTGCCCTATACACTGATTATTATCTTATTATCTATAATGTTTTTATGCAACAGAGAAACTTTCTAATGTACCTTATTGGACATTAATACGATAGGTTTGCATAATTTCTGTCCTAGACCTTTTTTAAAAATACTAACAAAGTAATGCAGACATGTTTACACTAATTGAGCCAACATAGATTTTCAAACAGTTACTTGTTAACCTTATGCACCATGAAATTATTGCACTATGTATATGTGATTCAAATAGCACCAGTAATAACCAGCCAAATATACAGCACATATGATGTATTTTAAGACAATGATGGATTACCAGTGATCTGTTGCGCATATTGACAAACAAATTATTCAAAGAGAAAAACTTTACGTATTGAGTCAAGAATAGCAAAATATATAGACAAGATATCCAGAAAACAAGTATACAACTTCAGAATTCTATTTATAACAAAACAAAAGAAAAATAAATGAAATAACAACTCATATATAGTACCAAAACACATAACAAATGTGGAAAATTATTTTTTAAACCACATTAGACATGCATGCCTCAGTTGATCAAATGATATTTCAGTTTAACCTCAATGTGCTTCAGAATGTTCTATGTATCCAGAAGAAAGTTTTCATTAATACAAACGTACATACAGGGTGTTCCAAAATTTGACCAACAAATTCAGAGGGGCGATAGTACGCATCGAGAGAATGAAAAATTACCATGGAACATGGGGTTGCAAACCACCCATTTAATCAAAAATACAGGGTGTTCTGTTCTACCCTAACCCAACTTTGGTTGACAGTAATAACTTTCAGAAAACTGAAGTACAGTGAAACCTCCCTGTGCGACCACCTCCCTAAACGACCATTTATTCATGGAACGAAATTTATACCCATAAGCTCAATACTAATTTTACCTCCATTCAGAGACCATCCCAGTTGAATTCCCTCCATCAGCGATCCATTTCTTTGAAGAAAATAAAACAAATTCCATTTTTTTCTTTCTCGCTTAAAGAAAGTTTTATCAGAAAAATAATTCCGGAGAACACATTATTCATCAAACTTCTAAACCAAATTTATATATATTTTTTTTATGGTAACTTTTAAGTGTTTAAATCCCTTTGTGCCTTTTTAGGCAATGAATTTAACTCTGATGACAAATTAAGAATGATGGTCAATAAACTCTCCTGCCCTATTCTGTCAGGAAACTCTCAAAGAAATAGATAAATTAATGAAATCGTCATTATTTCCTCCCGTCCAAAAAAAAAAAAAAAAATTGCATTTATTTACTGAACTTCGAAAGGACTTAGAAATAAAAGTTATAAAAGATAAAACCGTAAAATCAAAGCAAACATCAATGTATTCATTTTATAAACTCTGCAGTAATTAACTTATGTAATTAACTTTTGTTTTGATACTTAAATATTCTTATTTTTTCTTAATGTGAAAAATAAATTTTAATAACATTAATTGTTACCTTTTTTCAAGAATTAAAATCTAGATTTAAACATGACCTCCATTAAGAGACCACCTCTCAGAGTGACCAATTTTTATTGAAATGGAACGTGGTCGCTTTAGGGAGATTTTACTGTATATTACAACGAAACTTTTAATAGACATGCTCACCTTTGTTGTAACTATCATAAATAGACATGCTCACCTTTGTTATAAATATCATAACCCCCCCCCCCCCAAAAAAAAAATGGTGATGTTTCCATTATTCACGCCAGCAATATCCACTTGATTCTCCATATTTTAGACTGTGATTATCAGTTCATACGATATCATCGATTTTGTAAGCACCCTGTTTTTCCAGGACTTTTTGTGATGTTATCACATTTCATACAAAACAAGGTACATATCATCACATTTTTATTGGAGTATTTTTATTTTTCGCAAAATTATTACCATTAAGCAAACTTCACTTAGGGTGAAACACCCTATATCTATGACTAAGTAAGTAGTTTACGACCTCGTGTTCTTTAGCATTCATTGTCTTGATGCTTACTATCATTCAACCTTCTGAATTTGTCCGTCAAATTTTGAAACACCCTATACATTGTGGTATGTATAATCTGGGCCGAAACTAGCCTTTTTTGCACCCAGGGCAAACATGGATTTTGCCCCCCCCCCCCCTCTCTCTCTCTCTCTTCCACAAAATATATTTATAAAGAGAATTTTACTAATTTTATAACAGATGACTTATTTTAAAATTTAAAATGAACTACTACGTAAATACTTACTGAACTACGTAATCTACAGTGGCGTCCCTCTGAACATCAACAAAAATATTCTAAAGATCATTTTTAAAATGACATATTCAGTAGAGTCCCGATTATTCGAGTTCCACCTAACTGAGTTTCTGTTTCCACCGAGTTATTTTCTTCTGATGGACTGATGGCTTCCATTATTATGAAACAGCCATTATAAATGAAGTGTTAGCAAAAAAAATTATGGCCATTTTTTTTTTCCCATTCGGACCAGAAAATCAGAGTTCTAACTTTTTACGGCTGCTCTTTCATCTTCACCTAACACTTCATTTATAATGGCTGTTTCATAATAATGGAAGCCATCAGTCCATCAGAAGAAAATGATCCTTTCCAAAGGTATAATCTTCATTTGGCACCCCTTTGTTCTGGCGCTCGGGGCACATGCCCCCTCTGCCCCCCCCCCCCCCCCCCCTTAGTTTCGTCCCTGTGTATAATGCACAAAAAAAAAGTTAACTTCTTTCATTAAGCTCAAAAGTCGCATTAATACAGCTCTCCCTTTTTTAACACTTCCCAACATAGTTAAAAAGTATTCATAACTCCAGTTTGTCTGCCGAATATTTGTGCTGTAACTCTTCTAAATATACTTGGATTTTAATGCAATTGGTACATGTTATTGAGATTTACTATGGGATATTCCCTACTGAAAATAGAATGTGTAGCATTTATAGTTCACGGGCACACACAAAAGACTTGTGTTACATACATTATGGTCTATGGGGAAAAATAGTTTGTTGTGCATTTTAATAATGTTACAATATTTCAAATAATGAAACTGAGCATGACTCACTTGGAGTACAAAATGTGCGCTATAGAATATGGAGTAAATAGCATTTATAGTTTTTTATGGGGAGGTATTTAAAAATTCTGTTACATTATGATCTAAAAGGATTTTTTTTTTTTTTTTTTGCAGAGTATTTCAATGATCATATACTATTTCAAGTAGGGATGCACAGAATAGTGATTTTGGCCAAATACCGAATATTAGTAACTGTTAGGCCGAATACCGAATATTCAGCTTGTAGAATACTTTTATATTGCACAGTTTAAAGGCATTAAAATATTAAATTTTAAAACAATTTTACATAATATTTAAAACAAACTTTCATTTTGGTAAACAAGAGCTTTTTTTCAAGTAAACTTTATGTTGAAAAAAATCTGTTTTGAGTTACTTAAGAAGAGAACAGCTATAAAACTTTTTTAATTAATAAAATTTTAAATTTCACGGCTTCTTCTGTGAATTAAAACAAATGAATAAAATTTTCTTAAATTCTAAAACAAACATTTTAAAATCAAAGAGAAATTGTGAAAAGATTGTACAGGATCATATATATTATTTGTTTGTCAGGAAGAGACTAAACTAAAAGTAAATAAATAATACAATCTATTCAAATTTTGTATGGTGGAAAACTCAGCAAGAATAACTGTTCTACTCCCTTTGATTAGGCAAGGAAGTTTTTAAATGCATCCAAGATTGGTGTCTGGAGTGGGCGATCATTTTCAGAGATTGTAAATGTTCTTAAAATCTTAGCAAGAAACAGGCTATTTATTGGACAATGTTCAGGAACTTGCATTTGTACATAATTAATTCCTATGAAAATCCTTGTGATTGGTTAATTTTCTTAAATAATACTTAACAAACAGTTAATAAATAACGTAAAAACATTCTCTTTTATTTAAATATGATTCTGTTTCTAATTATTCTGAATATCTTTATAAATTGGCTGTTAAACGTAGAAGTTGTATAAGTTTTTAAAAAATATGTTTTAAGAGATTTTTTTTTTAAGTATTCAGTTCGGCCGAATATTTCTATATTCGGCCAAGCCGAATACTCGGTAACATGGCCGAATAGCGAATAGACACCAAATATTCGGCGCATCCCTAATTTCAAGCATAATGAAATTAACATGCATCACTGAAGTGCACAGTAACATGTTTTCTATACATTAAGGGGTGCATAGCATTTATTATTCCTTTACAGGGACATAAAAACAATTCGGTTACAGAGTTGACTATGAACGATAATTGCTAAAAAACCTGGTAGCAGAAAATTTCTGACGGGCCTTTTCTTTTCCCTTTTGCATTTTTTTTTCCATTGGATCTTTTTCCAACTTTATATTATGTTTAGTTCTTTAATATTTATTACTAAAACTTAATATTATTATTAATAAAAATGAGTAAAATGCTTAAAAACATTAAAAGTAAATGATTAATTAATTAAAGGTTCATTTGTAACATTTTACCTGCAGATTATTTTCAGCCCCTGAAAGATCTGTCGCAGACACTTGGAAAATTTTCTGCTATTGGGCTAAAAAAGCATTTTCAGCTGTGATATGCATTGTTAAATGTAACTAATTTTTAGTGTATTATGTAGTGTGTATAAATTCTATAGATCATATAGAGGGCTGCATGAAAAAATTCTCATACATTAACAGATATGGACAGCAATTTCTCAAAATGGATTTTCATTGTGTTATATATATCTAAAATTCTTTATTTGGATATCTCATTTCATCATATGTAATAATGAAATTTCTTAACAGTAGTCTGATAGTGTTTTATAATCTATACCTGGTGTGTATATATATATATATATATATATATTTTTTTTTTTTTTTTGTTATACATTTTGAAAGTACTTAAATTTGGACTAGAAGATCATTTCAACAAACTGCAAGCATCGAAACAGTATACATGAAAATATGTTTGAGTTTTAAAAAATGAATTTAATATGTATTAAGTATTTAAATATCATGTGAGTTGTTATTTAGGTAAAAAATAGAATAATGGAATTCTATACATTTTTTATGGATATCTTGTATTTCAAAATACAGGGTTTGTAAGTTTTTGAAAGAAAAATAAACAGCCAATGTCTGAAAAAATTGCTAATCAAATTTTAAAGCATGTCATTAATAAAAAACTGAACTGAAAAGCAATCATAAAACCTTTAAACAAATAAACAAACAAAGAGAAGTATATTTTATAATTGATAAATTCTATAATATATAAAATTAGATTATTTTGTAAAAATTCTGAAATAAAGAAATTTTCTTTCAATATCTTTTTAAAATAATATCAACCTATTTTAATACAATATACTAAGAGAGTATACTGTTAAAACTACCCTACTATGTTATTATACTGTTATATTGGTATATTAATTACTTGATATACTGGATAATATTGTGACACTGGTCTATTTCCCCGTTAAAAGTACTTCAATGAGAAAGATAACTTGTAAAATTGCTATATGTATTAGTGAGAATATTGATATGAAAACTTCTCTTTTTATAATTTTTACTATAATTTAATATATACAAAGTCCATAGAGATTCAAGACAAAATAATCTAAGGAGTCCAATAATGTTTAAGAAATCACATTAAAACCACTAAGCACAATAAATGTGCAATAACTCTTTTTATAGGTCCAGAAACTTTAAATCTGTTAAATTCAAAAGAGGTTTCAGAAATTCACAGGTTGAATTTAAAGAAAACACTGAAATGAAATAAAATAAATTTTTGATTTTTTAATATAATAAAATAAAATTACTTTAACTTCTCTCTCTCTCTCTGCCCTTTATTTTTATTTATTTTAGAATGACAGTAATCACTTGAACTTTACTTTTCTAAAGATAAGAAAAAAATGTACTTTACTTCCTTGGAAGAGGAATCTCTTTCATGCTATAAATACTATGGCATACTAAAAGGTTTTAAAATCCCAATGTATCGGATTTTATTTTATTATTTTTGTTTTTAGCAATAATACACTCAAATAGTTCAAAGACACTAACATTTTACCTCACAATAATTTAAAGCATTTTCAAGAAGTATTTTATTTTTGAATGAATTTTAAGCACCTTCAAAACTGCTTTTTATTTAAAGAATCTGTATACACCCTATAAATTAAATTTTGAATGCTTTAGATACCATACAAACCCTGCTAATAGTCATAAGTACATGAGACAACTGTAGACTCAAAATATAACAATAGAATTTATATGTTATTCTTTCGTTCATTTATGTTAATATATATATGTATAGACACTACTTTTTGAATTACCCCTTACAAAAGAGAAAAAAAATCACCAGGACAGAATGTCTTTAAAAAAAGCTATCCATGGTCAACATGAACAGTTGTCTAAAAGAGTGATCACAGATCAGAACCTGGACTCTACAGTTCCAGAAAAAGGATATAGTTCTATGCTACATACAATCTATGAGCAACCTAACTTGCCAATGTCCTACTTGATGGAGGCGAAAGCTTGTCCATTGCTTCCTGAATTTTTTCCTGGAGAATCCTGTACTTTAGCCTAACTTGGTTCAGGTACTCCTCTTCTTCTAGATCCAGAATTTTCAAAAAGTTATTCAGTTCTGGAATGGCAAACTGCTCCCACTGTAGATTAAGAAAGCATAAAATAAGTGAAATACTGTGATAAGTCTAGAAATTTAGCTTCAAAAAATTCAACAAGTATTGCATTACAGATGAAACGGTGTCAATTTAGCTGGATATTCAAGATAATTTGCAGCTGGATATACAACTGCAGCATATTTCAATCGCTCCTCTTTTTTTTTAGGTGTGTTCGTAATTATATAAATACGTAGCACCTATAGTCGTCGTTCAGTCCGTCTGTCTGTCCGTCCGTCCGCATATAATAGAGCAAAAACTACCCAACCGAATGGTCTGAAATTTTAAATATATGATTGTTGTAAAATTTTGTCGAGCCATTTCAAATTTTATGAAAATCGGATGTATAGTTAAATTACAGGGACAGTCAAAAGTTTTTCTTTACATTACGGCCAATGGGAAAAATTATTGCACGTGCATTTTAATGATGTTAAAGCTTTCCGAATGGTCTCAAATTTTAAACATATAATTATTGCGACATTTTGTCGAGCCATTTCAAATTTTATGAAAATCGAATGTATAGTTTAATGGCAGGGACAGTCAAAAGTGTTCCGTTACATTAAGGGGAATGGGAAAAAATTATTGCAAGTGCATTTTAATGATGTTACAGACTATGCACTTATGAATTGCAAATAAATACACATTCAGTACAATATGGGGTGCAAAAAATAATTATAAAACTAGTTATAGTACGAACGCACCTCATTTGCCACGTTTGACGAGCAATTTCCAACTTGTTTTTTTTTTTTGGTAAAAGAAATCTGGTGCAGGTTTAAGTTAATCAGCAAATGCTATATATTTTCCTTTTTGATCTTATTGTTAACAGACATTTTTATGATTATTTCAGTTTCAGTATCAATATTATAATAACATAATTTTAAATCATTAGTTATATCAGCATCAGCTATTTAGTTTAGTAATAATAATTTATTTCTATGAAAAAACTTACAACTGAATACATTTTAAAGAGATTGTTTAGTGCTCATATCTTTTCCCCCCTTTTGACAAAGTATGCTCAGACTCTAACTCTCCTCATTACCTCTTACTACTTTACCATTTAAAAACAAGTTTTGTGCTGTGATAATAGAATTTTTTTTCTTACTAACATAGCAAATAAGAAATATAACAGCAATTTATGATATTAATTTAATAACCGTAGAATATTTTCATGAGGGGTAAAAAAAGAACCTTAAAACTGAGCACATTTATTAACCATTTGGAAAAATGGTTATTATCCTCGTCAGGGTAGGAAATCAAAAGCATATCTAAAGGTTTTTATTGGCTTAATCATCATTTTATTCGTTTTCTGATTGGTCTATACCAGGGTTGGCGAACCTATGGCACGCGTGCCAGAGTTGGCACGTAGGCTATTTTTTATGGCACGCGAAAAATTTAAATTTTGTAATCGTTATACAGAAAAAAATTCTGTTCTAACCAATAAAATTTTGCTCCATACAGGCAGATCACAAATATAGTAGAATCTCGATTATCCGACCCTCGTTTAACTGTAACTCTCCGTAAACCGATGTCGGTTCACTAACTGCTTTTTTTTTTTAAACATTCATTGAGCTTTAGAAAACTGTCAACATTAAGGATTGCATTTATATGATCAGTGAAGCATGGGAATCTATGCCGCAATTGACACTAAGACAAAATTGGCGAAAACGTTTGCGGAATTTTACAACTGGCGCAGATGAAAATGTTACACACATTGCGATAGATGGTACTACTGAATTTTCAAACCTTTTTAGCACGATGCCAGATTTGAAAAACTGTGGGATTAAAGAAATCACAGATTGGTTGAATTGTGATGCTGAAGATGCAATCTTCCAGTTGCTTAATGATGAGGAAGTCATCAAAAGAAGACGGAAAAGATGATGAAGGCTAGAATGATACCCAAATAAAGACTGGTAACAATGCTTTTGAGTGTTTCTCAAAAGGCCTTGCTTGGCTGAAACAGCGAGAACAGTGATTCCTGTGGAGTAATGTTTTTAAGAAAACTTCATGACAGAGCTATGCACGGCAAAGGATGGCCAATTTACGCCAGATGAAACTTCCATTTAAATCATTCTAAGTTTTTTCTTTCAAAATAAATTTATTTTCCTGTGTCATTTGAATTTATATTTATTTAACAGTTTAAATAGTCATAATAACTGTTCGGTGACGATGTTACATATTAAACTAGATGATTATTCATAAATTCTCGATTATCCGGAAATTTCAATTATCCAATGTAGGTTTGGTCTCGGTTCTTTCATTGGATAATCTAGGTCAGGGTCGGCGAACCTTTTCAGATACACGTGCCAGTTCTTTCTAAAAATATATTTTATGTGATCATGACGTGCCAACAATTAAAATAATAATAATAATAATAATAATAATGGGTTAAATAATAATGAATCAACATTACTTAAAATTTTGTTTTTAGCATTAAAAAGCAATATGGTTGCTATTTGATGTTATATTTTAGAAATTTATTCTTCAAATATTATTTCTGTTGCCTTATCTTACAAGGAGAGGGCCAACCTTGTTAATCACAGATTTTGATTATTTAATATATGTTGTAGGGTAGACACCCCTTAGTGTCAGGTTCAACGGATTTTATCCAATGCCCCTTAGTTCTTGAAAAACCGGGGGGTCTAATATTAGTACACAACTTAAATACTTACTTTGCAACCAAAACTATAGGTTAGTCGTAGCTCAGTTGGCATGGTGTTTGCCGACTGATCCGAGGGCCCGGGATCGATACCTGAATGCGCTAAATTTGTTTTTCTCATTTTTTGTTTTATAAATATAGTTGTAATTATAATTTAATAATTTCAATTAAAAATTTTAACATCATACATTAATTATAATGTTAACAAACTTAAATTTATCATTTCTTATTTGTAAGCTATTATTTCTCATCCATTACAGAGGTTTAAAAAGAAATTGGATCTATTATTGAATGATAAAAATTCCAAAATCGTGACAAATTCTGTTGTGGTGCCATCTGCTTATGATAAAAAAGAAAGAATATTCAAGTAAAATAAAAATAAAAGCAGAAAGAAGATAAAGGGAAAAGCAAAATAATTGAAAGCGCAAGCATACTTATTACAAATTTAAAAATCTTTAATATGCAAAAAATCGGTTGTAATTTAATTCTGATGCTAATTTTTAATATAATCATGCTTGTTACTAGAGCCGTACCGAGTACTCGGTAAATACTCGGTACTCGGCCAATTTGCCGAGTACTCGCTACTCGGCGAAATTTTGGCCGAGTACTCGGCCGATACCGAGTAGTTGTAAGAATTTAATTTTTTAAGCATATGAACTTATAACTGATCTGTAAAAAGTTATTCGAATATCAATGTATAATATATGCAATAATTCATAAAATTATTTACTTGGTATTTAACAATATGGCTACAAAATATAGAAAAAGTTAAGAACAAAAACTCTCATAAAATAATTCCAGATTAAAATTTAGTTTCACATTTATCCCTCTATATATAAAAAAAAGTTTTGATATGGAAATGGACCAATGAAAATCTGAGTAGATATTCCCGGCAGATCAGCATCCAATTTGAATGCTTAAGCATGACCTTTCTTCATTAATATTAACAAAACTGTTGCATATAAAAATATTAAAATCGGTAGTATTATAGAGAAATGTTTGATAAACACGCTGATGCAGACAGTTTTCAAATCGAAGAATTATTTTAAGAGATATTTAATGCCAAAGTTTGACAAAATCATTCCATTAAAAAAGTTTTATAGGAGCAAAACTGTACATAGGAATTTAATCATTTTCATTTTTAGATCATTTTATGTGTCAGAATTTTCCGGTGTGCAGACTGTATTTAGTTTTTTAATTTAACTCCTTTTTTGAGGTTTTATTTCTATTTTAAATTCAAATTTTCAGCATTTCGAGAGATAACCTTTTACTTATTTTAGAAAATTGTATTAATTTAAACTGTTGCCAAGTGTATAAACAGTGCAAACAATAATGTTTGTTTCAAATTAAAAATTTATTTTACACGTGACTATTATAAATAGAAAACATAAAAAGCAGGAA
This sequence comes from Maratus speciosus, assembly GCA_963932465.1. Lineage (NCBI taxonomy): Eukaryota > Metazoa > Arthropoda > Arachnida > Araneae > Salticidae > Maratus > Maratus speciosus. The sequence continues at coordinate 70,412 of CAWVRF010000967.1, read as the reverse complement.
TTCATTGAAAATTATGTCATAAAAACTATTTACACATGAATTTTAAGAGAGAAAGAATATTGTAAAATAATAAATTCATTAACATGCGTTAGAAGTCTTAAATAGGAGAATTTACGTCACGTTACACTTATTACGTAAAATGAACAAAAAATAATATTGCAAAACAGTTTAAATTTAAAAATTGCTCGAGACATTTATTTGATATATTAAGATGATCATAATACTTCATTTCTAACTAAAGTATTTTTGCGTGAATATTAAAAAGAGAAAGAAAAGTTTGGTGAAAATTACGTCAGATTATAATTGTCAGATTCAAATTATAATTCAATCTTCCGAAATCTTTTTAAAGCCGATCAAATTAGGGTGCTGTTAGAGTCTGCGGTGTCTGAACGGGGGTTGACGAGCGTAGCTCGTAGGGGGCAGAGCCCCTAGTACAAATAAAAATAAGTTTTTTTTAAATATATAGGAAACAGAAAAGACTTATTTTGGATAAAGAAACTGAAAATGCAATAAAAAATTAATAATTAAATTTATTATATTTCAAATTATGGTGCAAAAACACCAAATATTCTACATTATCAGTAAACAGAGCATTTCTTTTACTACTGTAAATTTGGCCTGCCTCTGAAAATATACGTTCAGAATAACAGTGGTTAAAGGTGCACATAAGAATTTTTTTGCAAGGTTGTACATAATCGGAAAAGTCCCCCCCACCATGCAAATGGAGTGTCAGTTTTACATAAGTCTTCTGTTAAGAAAGCCTGTATCTCTTTTTGTACCTCTCTTTTTATTTTTAATCAAAAGAAAATAAGGTACAGTTACAAAATAAATATGAAATGTTTTGCATCATTCAATGAATTGTTACAGTAACCAATAGGAACATTTTTATTTTTCATAGACAGATTTCAGGTATCAGAATAAATTGAGGGTTGAAGAATGTTTTAATTTTATATTGGTTAATAATTGTACTTGTTATGTGTCAATTCTTCTTTTTTTGCTACTGTTTTGAATTGTCAAAAATTGTCTTTAAAAAGTGTACAAATAAATTTCAACTTAAATTAGTTAATTTTTATATATACAGTGGAACCCGGTTAAGACGCGTTTCAAGGGAGCGGTCAAAAGTCGCGTATTAAGCGGGATCGCGTATTAAACGTGATTTATATAATGTTGTAGGAATTGGGCTTCATTTATACATTTACGGTCGAAAGTTGAGTCTTTTACATACATTCAGATTGAAATTTAATTGTATTCCACATTAACGTATTGTTTTTTTTTTTTTTTTTTTTTTTTTTTTTAAGGACAAACTGGAATAACAACGGAAAATAAATATAGATTTCAACATGAATTTATTGTCGATTAATGCGTTGCAACCAAAAATAATTTTCATACTAGACTCATTTTTTTAAACAGAAAGAAAAATAATATTAAATATTTGAAGCACAACCCAGTTTTTAAAATCACATTTAGTACTTGTAATAATGAGTACCATTATAATCTGTTCTTCATTATCAAGATAATAAGAAAAACTATCCTTATAAAATATTGATATAGCAAAAAGTGAAGTAAACATAAAAGAATTATCCAATCGCAGTCGTATTTAATCTTTGCGAGTTTTATTTTTTGTTGCCTATAACATGCATTATAAAACATAGTGGCAATATAAAGTACATTTAAAGCATCTCTAACAACACGTATGAACAACTCTAATCATAATAATTTTTGTGACGTATCTAAGTAACCTGAATGCGTCTATCTCTCTCTACTACAGTAAAAACATACACGAAGCGAGAGACAAAGAATGTTAGGAGGTGGGATCAAAGAAGAATTGCAGTTTTGCTAATTTAACGGGGTTTTTTGTTATTCAAACATCTATCACTATTTCCGATTAGTAATTTTCGCCTTAATTAATCTGTTGCTAAATAAATTAAGTAATATTCAGAAACAGTGTTTTTTATCTGAATAATAAAAATCCTCTAAATTGTTAACACTCGAGAAGAAAGAAGGAATTTGCATCTTGATCAATGAATTCGCGTCTTAAGCGTGATTTTTTTCCTCAATGAACCGAAAATTTATCGCGTATTAAGCGGGATCGCGTCATAACCGTTCGCGTATTAAACGTGATCTTTTACATTAGACTTATGGGCGATGTTCAAGGGATCCGAAAAAATCCGCGTATTAAGCGGGATCGCGTATTAACCGTGAGCGTCTTAACCGGGTTCCACTGTACTATATTATATATGTATATTATATATATGTACACACAAGCTCACATTATGTGCACATCAGTGTTTTTTTTTTCTTATTACACAACTACTCGGTACTCGGCCGAGTAGTTAGTGGCCGAGTACTCGGTTACTCGGCCAAAGTACTACTCGGTACACCACTACTTGTTACTTTAAAAACAGAATAATAGTATTATCGCATTGACTTCCTTTGTTAAAGCAATGCGTAAATGATGTTTCTTTAAAATCACGAATTGACACAATTGTTCAATATCATTGCATCGATAAAGAATATATGAAATACATTTTAAAAGTGATTTTTTTAAAAAAATAACAGTTTTATGATGTTTTATTACAACTATTTAGTTAAAAGTAAAAAATTAAATTGGTTAAAATTATAATTGATGTACAATATTAAAAATTTTAATTGACAATGAGATTATTAAGTTATACTTACAAGTAAATTTATAAAACAAAATATGAGAAAAACAAACGTAGCGCATTCAGGTATCGAACGCGGGCCCGCAAATCAGCCGGTAAACACCTTACCAACTGAGCTACGACTAACCTATCATTGTTGTTGCAAAGTAAGTATTTAAGTTGTGTACTAATATTAGACCCCCCGTTTTCTCAAGAACTAAGGAGCATTGGATAAAATCCGTTGAACCTGACACTAAGGGACCTCTACCCTACAACATATATTAAAATAATCAAAATCTGTGATTAACAAGGTTGGCCCTCTCCTTGTTAGATGCCAAATAATTTAATTCAGCTTCGTACTTGGTTATTTTTTAAATGAATGCAAGTTGAATTGGACTCATTTGACAAGATGTTTTTAAGTGAGTTTTTCATATTATTTATTTCTGAAAAGAAAGTCTCCCAGAAAAAAATGTCAAAGTAGCAAGTGCCATTATCTACACATAGCTTTTAGTGTCTGGAATTGAATTCTAAGTTGTTATAATTTTACCATCGGCATTTTTGCTTAAAATGCCTTTTAATCTTTCTTTTGAACAGAATAATCTCTTAATTCTGTCTTATTCTTAAAATTTTGTGAGCCAATATTGAGCTAGATTGGGGAATATTAAATTATATTTCAGTTTCTTCAATCTGTATGACAATGACAACCAACCAAATTAATCGAATTCGGATAAACAGAGACAACATCTAGATTAATTAATGCGTTTTTTGAAATTATTCTATATTTTGGATGTAAAACCTGAATCTGTGCTGTGCCAAAAATAACCTGCAGCGTGCCACTTATGGCACGCGTGCCATGGGTTCGCCGTCCCTGATCTAGGTTCTACAGTAATGCAATTATTTTTTTTGCATCAATTAACACATCAGAATAATTTTCTTTTCCTGTCATGCTAAGCAGCGTTTTCGACATGTATTTTGACTTTTTATATGAATTTAAAAAGCTGTCATTTTCAAGTGAATTTCGTTTGACAGCCACTGCAATAAAATGGCAAATGGATTTGGTTTAGTTACACATATTTGTAAAAATAACAAAATATGAACATGATATAAAAAAGCCTTTTGATTCGAGCGTACAATAGCAAAAATATCATCTTCTTTACATTATTAGTACATTAATGCAACTTGGAAAATTATATCCGAGATGTTCCATTAATAAACAGCTAAAAATTAATGAAATAAAAAATGCTATTTCCCCCCCTTATTATAGTACATACCGCATAAATAAATCCTATTTACGAATTAAAAATTTATTCATTTAATGCCTGATTCCAGTATACAGAAAAATCGAATTATGATTTTGATTTTTTGATTTTATGACCAGTGTTTCGTATAAACATCGTACTCTTTAAAATTCTTTTAGTTTAAGTTTGGCACGTTATATTGTTGATAGATATTATTTGTGAATTTTCGGCACGTGCACGTGAAAAGGTTCGCCGAGCCTGGTCTATACAGTAATCTGTATTTCCCTTTACTTTCAACAGAGATGGATACCTTCTGTTGCCACTATGACAAAAAAGTAATAAAAACTACGAAAAAAATTAATAACTCAGAAACAAATTGAGATACAGCTTTCAAACAAATTGCATTTAAAAGTACTTTTTTTTCTCTATACGACAATATAAAAAGTAATATTGTGGGATGTTTAGAAGTTTAAGAATGAAAATTCATTTAAAATGGGCCATCAGATTTCTTGGAAATCTGACGATGGAAAAGCCTTTTTCCAAACAGCCAATGAAATGTTTGGATAATATATAAGTTTCAGGTGGATAATACGTACGAGTCGCAAGCGATTTTTGTCGCTTGGAACTTTTACGTATAATAACACTATTAATGTTTAATTCACGGCGTACGTAATGTATGATCAACTCCGTGCGATTTTTTATGTCTTAAATTTTAGTCTTTGAAAAAATCATTTTCCAAATGGTCGTTGTAATTTAATAAATTGCTTTTTTTTTTATCAGAATGTTTTACAGCATGGAACCATTTATTTGGAAACCAGTTATCCAGAATGCTATTTCTAATAGACTGATTTCAGAATCTTTGCAGTAAAAAGTATCATACACTGCCAGTTTGACATATGCATTGCTAGAAACAATTGTATAATTTGTTGACAACATTAAGTATTTGAAATAGAAACATATTTAGTTGTATTTTAGATGTTTTAATTTTTATGCTGACGAAACAGAAGAATTTTTGTTCCCAATGGATTCCCATAAATTACCTTCTTTCAAACTGTCTTGATCTGAACTTTTGATCTTTCTTGCATCTGATTTTTAATCCAAGTAATCTAATAATTTAAAATCAGAAATAGTGCAACAACCATGTATATTCCACACAACTTATCAAATGGATGCTGCTTTAATGTCCAACTAGTTAACCAGAAAAAACAGTTATCCGGAATACATCTGACCCAACCATTCCGGATAAATGGTTCTGTACTGTATTTGTTATTTATTACTGTACTATTTCTGTTGCCAATCCATCCCCTTTTCTATGCATTTACAAAACACAAAATAATGAATGAGGTATCATTTAAAAAGTTTTTGAACTGGATTCTGACATAGTGTGCACTCATATATCGTTAAAGCAAGTTTTTGATTAAAAATTAAATCAACATTATTTTCATAAATGAAATGAAAGCTTTTTCTCAAATCCATGATGCCACAACAATAAAATGTTGCATTATACTATGCTCAGGAATGATTATATATAAAAAAATATATACAAAAAAGATAAAGTATGATGTCTCTGGCAAGGGTCTGTCCCTTTGAGAGACTATAATTTACCCCACCTAATTTTAATCAAGATTTGCACCAGAAACTTTAAATTAAATTTTATTTTTATAACTTTGGTGGAAAAAAAGTAGTAAATTTGCTTTTCTTTATTTTGAAAATATTTTTTTTTTTTGAAAATTTCGGTATGAATTCAACATTACAGAAACACAATTACTTGCTTCTGAAATGGTTAATTTATATTTATGATTAAAATGCAAAATTGAAGTTGAATCTTTAGAACACTACATATCATTGATTGACAGAAGCAGTAATATTTCGTGTGTAGCTTAAAAGCTATGCTTTGTTATATTAGATTAAATTGTATTTTATATGTATTCAATTTATTTTTCTTTGCCCTATGTTTTTCCAAAGCAAAGACATCATCCTTTAATGCAGTTAAAATATGACTTAATTTTTTCTCGCGTGTCTACCTTTGATATTTTTTTTTTTGTAACTGTGATGGAATAAATGAGATGATATTCTAGCTTAATTAACTCTCGGCCTACCAAACGGGTCCAATGGATCTGGGAGGTACATTCAAAATGATTTTTCTCATGAAAAAATAAGACTGAAAATTAACTGGAATTAACTACTTAAACTATAACTATTAATTATAACTATTAGGAATAAACTATTTTTCTGGAATACTCTACTCTTTTTTATAAAAAGAGTGGAACGTTCTAGAAAAAGTCACATACAGTCGGACCTCTATTTTGTGAACTTTTACTTGGAACGAAAAATGTTTTGCAAATTTCTTCGTAAAATAACCTCCAAATAGCGAAGTGCATTCTCTATTTAACGAACTTTTTCTTGGGATCTAAACTTTTTTTTCTCCCTATTTTGCAAAATATTACTGGACATTTCAAACACATTTTATGATGATCAATGACCAAGACCAGGTCTTACCAGGCACCTAACTCACCGAGAACAGTAAAATTACTGTGATTCTTTGCTTTTCATCCAAGAAGTGCAAACTTTCAATAAACTTTCAAAAAAATATACTCTTGATGAGGTGGATATAGGCGTGAAGAAAAAGAATACTGCTTTAAAATTTGGTATTCCTCCAAACAGCTTATCAACCATAATAAAAAATCGTGATTTTAATGTAAGATCATTTTTTTAAACTGAAAATACAATAAAAATCGTGATTTTAATGTAAGATCATTTTTTTAACTGAAAATACAATGTATTTCCAGACAATGTTTTGTTTCATTCTTATTTCCCTTGCAGATTTCTTTTTGATGGGTAAAATAAATAAAACAAATAAATATAATTTATAAAAAAAGTGGGGTTAATTTCTTTTTTAAATTATATTTAGTGTTTATGGACATGTTTATGTAGTTTAAAGTGTTCTAAAAGGTGACTCTCTATTCCATATAATATAACGAACTTTTTTGGGGGGGATTAAGCAACTTCGTTAAATAGAGGTCCGACTGTATGTACAGGATTTTCAGTCTCTCTCTTTTTTTTTTTTTTTTTTGAAGAGAAAAAAAGAGTAGAACATTCCAGAAAAAGTCATATACTTAGAAAATTTTCAGTCTCTTTTTTTCATGAGAAAATTCATTTTAAATGTACCTGTTGGATCCATTGGACCCACCTGATAGGCAGAGGGTTAATACTGTTTGCCGATATTTTTATCCTTAATTTTTCTTCTAAAGATTGAACCTGCATCTAAAAAACATTAGATATTGTTAATAAATATTAGACTGAATTGCGAAGGCCTCACATGGGTCCACAGATATATTTTATCTTGGATGACAACTTCCTTTTTTCTATGCACACACAAAACACGCAACAATGAATGAGATATCATATATGTTTATGAGCAATTTTTATATATAGTACACTCAAATTTTGTTACAACAAGTAGGTCAATTTTGAAAAAATACTCACAATAATGTCTTCTGTTTCATTTTCTTGTAGAACAAATTGTTTGTCCTCATCGCAGTTTAATAGAGCTAACATCAGTGGATATTCATTGTCCTGTATTCTCCTCAATTTAGCTAAATAATTACAAAAATGAAATTATTACATAAAAACATTCTAAAATTTTAGGTAAAATTTAAACTTTTTCAAGAAAATATGAATTTAATATTTAATATGAATTAATAATACATAACATTAAATGATACAAACTGCTGTCAATATTATAAAAGATCATATTCAGCTTTATTAAAAACGCATATTTATGTCTATAGACCAGAAATTTTTTGTTGTTATTTAATATTATTTACAGTTATTTCAATGAATATCTTCAATTTTTAACAGAGAAATAAAGTAAGTGAACAAATATATTATTTTCATTTTGTTTCCTCATTCAAATACTTCAAATAGTTCATGGTTTATTAAAAATATGCTTTTATATTTTAAATACGATTTTTAAAGTCTGGGATTCATGATTTTTAATTAGAATAAGTGTCAATGTAGTAATTTTTTTCAGAAATCAATTTTTTTTTCTTGTTTAATATTTTTATATAATGCAGTTTTATTATATAAATACAATTTTAAATGTGAATCTTTGCATGTTTATATATATAATGAAAAGTAAAGATAAAATAAATAAATAATAATAATAACAAACTAAAAAAAAAGTCAATTGGAACTTTTATAGATCATAAAATTAAGCTAATTATAAAATTTATTCACTGTTATTTACATAAATAAGCTACTGTTTTTCACAGTAAAATAAATATATCGATTTTCACCAACTAGCTTTTTAACTTTTGAATTTTTAAAACCTTGGATTCTTATGATTATAGTAGGATGCCAATGATTTTAATCAGTTGATTTAAATCAGCAATTAAATTGTAATTTTAATCAACCGATTTTTTTAAAAAAATCATTGATTAAAATCAAAAATTTTCTAAATGCTTAAAATGTCAAAAAAATTATTAAAATCTAAGATTTTGCAATGTCATCATTTCCTGTAGGAAATCAATTTATGCATTATTTTATATGAAATAAACGTAGCAACTGTAACTGCAAGTAAAAGCATAAATAGTCAGTGTCTTACTTTTTCATTCTACTTTTGTAATAATAAATTAATAGCAATCTTGAGTTAAAGAAGAATGAAAAAGTGACTCAACAACTAAATTGTAAACGAAGGCATAAGAAAAAAAGAACTAATTCGTAAAAAAATGTTTAACACAGCAAGAACTTCTTTGGTATAGGTTGAATAGTTCATTTTGTAACTCACTAGGGGGGCTCTGTCCCCCTGCTCGCTGTGCTCACCAACCCCCCCCCCCCCCCCCCCCCCCCCCCGAAATTTCAAAATATACTCACAAAAGAAACATAGGTCTGTGGAAGAAGTTGCAGGGGGAAATACTGCACAGTATTTTTCATTATGCAGGACTTTCTTTTTCCGTGTGCAAATTGTTCGATTTTGCGTACTATTTCAAACCTTGTCCCTGAAAGAAACACCCCCGCCAGCCTCCGGAAATTCTTAAAATGGCACCCCTGTTTCTAAGGAAGAGAATCCCTGTATAAATATTTAGAGAAACACGATTTACTCGTGGTTAATATACATGAAGAAGGATGCTAATAAGTTTGTTTTGCAGCCGATTTTTTTTTCCCCCATGAGCATTTTTTAATGTTCGAATTTTTGGACTAATGACCAATTTTTTTAAATGTTCGGAAATGAATACTTAGAAATTTTGGCAATTTCGGAGCAGAATCACTCCTGAAAAATATGCTGTGCGGGATAAAAATCGCAACTAGAAACAAAAAATGCATTTGTGTTTTTTGTAAAAAATCGTAGTTTAAGACCAATTTTCGTAGCATCGTAGTTTATAGGTCCAAATCGTAGCAACTACAATTTTTTCGTAGCAGTTGGCAGTTCTGTACTACCTGATGAAACTACTAATTTGCAGTTTTTATAATTTTTGTAATTACTAACTAATAATTATAATTTTATTAATTAAAGTGTAAAAACATAGATTATGTTAGCAATTAGTGGTTTAATTGTTTTGGAAACCAAAAACTCTTGGTAGCTATTTAGTATTTGAACGCTGGGGAAAAAATCATAAAAATCCGATTTAAATAAAAAAAATCAGATTTTTTTGATTTAAAAAAAAACAAACAAAAAACATTATTTTTTTACACCCTAGATTATAGTTAGAATAACTGTCTTTGTACTTAAAAATAAGTTCTAAGAAGATACTGAACTGTTGAAAATATTTATTACGTAGGAAATTACAAAACAAAAATAAAAAAAGTCACATTAAGAATTTTAAAAAGTGTATTAAAAAAAATATCAAATATTTGAAATTCGAAATGCTTTCATATAGTAACAAAATTTAAATAATATAATTATTCACACATTTATATCACATGTTTTAATTTATTTCTCTGTGTAAAATAGTAGACCATTCATTGAAATAACTGTAAATAATTTTAAATGACAAAAAAAATTTCTGGTCTATAGACATAAATATATATATATATATATATTTTTTACTTTTCATTATATATTTAAACATGCAAAATTTCATAGTTAAAAAAGCACTTATATGCCACAAAACATACATTTAATTCATATTTTGTGTAAATTTCAATTATTATACATATTTTTTCAATTATTATTTTTTGAAAATAATTGATGAAAATTTTTGTCCCAAAAAACAAGTCTGAGTCAGATTTGAATTTGGGTAGAAAAATCTCAAATCCAGTATGCTGGCGACCATGCTACTGAACTGCTTGCCAAAGAAGGACATTTATCCAATTAGTACAACTGTAGCTTAAACTTTGCAATTAATTTTCACAAGACAACCTGGGGGTTGCGCTTTATGGCGGTCATATATTTATTATACTAACTATACTCTATCGATACACAAATGTTTATCGCATTCGGTGACACCAACCTCAGGACCTCCCCTTGTCAGTAAGGTACATTACATACATCTATACCATGGAAAGAAATTTAAAGTTAAGAGAATTCAGCTTGATATTTTTTCTTTAGAAGCAACAACAACAGCAACAAACAAGTGGGTAAGTGTGATCATACATCACACAGAGAGTTTCATTTAATATTGTTTTCAAAACACTTTAACCTTTTGCAAAATCTGTTAGTTCCACATTTTTCAACCAGGGGTCGCACCCTGTTCTAAACAAATATCTATCTTGAACAAAACTCATCAGATGAAAAGTGGGGGAGGTTAGAAAAATTGCTTAAAATACACAAGTTAGAGACCGGAGGGATAATAATATAAGACTTTTTGAAAATTTTATGATTTTTTGTGTGATCACAAGTGTTCTGCTATAAGTATGCAAAATTTCAAGTCTCCAACTTAGAGCCTGAATTAGAAAAATTGCTTAAAATACACAAGTTAGAGACCGGAGTGGTAAATAGACTTTTGGAAATTTTTATGATTTGTTATGTGATCACAAGTGTTCAGCTATAAGTATGCAAAATTTCAAATCTCCAACTTAATTAGGGGCTCAGTTAGAACAAAATGCTTAAAATACACAAGTTAGAGCCCAGAGGGGTAAATATAAGACTTTTTCAAAATTTTACGATTTGACATTTGATGTTGAGGTGTTGGTAAAAAACCGGGTTTTTTTGGTTTAAACCAGGTTTTTTTGGTTTAAACTGGGTTTTTTTAAATATATTTTCCTATTACATATACATGCATATTTATTGATAAAAATTAACATTGTTGGACATATAAGTAATATAACTTCATTTAAAAATAATTTAAATTAAATAATTACAATCAATTATGTAAAAAATTGAAATCAATTAAAATTTAAACATTTTTAGTAAAAGCTATGTCTTATGTTCCATGAATAAAATGCTCTACATAGTGAAACATTGATACCTTGAAAACTTTAATAATAAACAATTTTTTTATTACTAGTACTATAAATAAAAATATGGTGTAATTTCATAAATATAATTTCCCATGGCTATTCAAAATAATTTCTTTGAAATATTTGCAATCTGAGATACCTGATTTTTCTGTTTATTATCTTTTATTAAAAGTAAAACTTTTTATAAAGAATTCCTGGAATGATTTGAATTCAGCAGTAGGGTCTTTACATGTTTCAAGAAGTATTGTGTATTGTCATTTGATACTTCTCCTCAGAAACTATCATGTTTAAAAAAAAAAAAAAAAAAAAAAAAAAAAAAAAAAGTGACAGTAAAACAGACATACCTATTTACCAGCTTTTTAGACTACTGAAAACATTGATCTTAAAATGGAAAGTAGATTTATAAAAATTGTCATCCACTGAAACATTTAAACAGCCATCAGACTTAGTACACAGGATTTTTTTCTAAGCTATTTTATAATACATATTACTTTTAAATATCTAAACTAAAAATTAATAATATATATTTTTAGGCATTTTTATGAGATTTTTTTCTGTTATGTCTCACGCGAACCTTATCTCGATTTTTACCCATTTTTTTGTCAGATCTAAATAGTGGATTCGATTATGCAATAGACGATTTAAATATATCTTATTGCATATTTTAGTTAAAAGTAAACAGATGATTCGCTAACACCCAATTTTTCAATGTCCTTTTATCTGACTTATATCTTGAGTTTCTTTTTTATTCTTAAGGCTGTTTGTTCTCAAATCCAAAAGGGCAACTTTATGACATAAGTTTTAATTTATTTTTGTTCGGAAATGCGTGAAACTAGCAGATGCTGTTGTTCAGAAACTATGTAATGGAACTGTGTTTCAATTTTTTGCAAACGCAATAGATCTTTCAGAAATAGTATCAAAGTTGGCGTTTTGAACTGAATTTCCATGCAAAAGAATAATAACTACTCAAGGAAGGTTAAAAACATCTTTGTTACGTGATCAAAATTGCTTACAACTCAATAGGTAATTTATTTATCAAAAATGGAAAACACAGTTCGATTCCAAATCCCTTCCAGCCAGGCTTTCTAATTTTATATCTTTCCATTAAAAAATGAATTTGTAAATGTGTCAAAGCATTTTGCGCTTGTTGAGTTAAGAATTTAAGAACAACCTTAAAAAATAATCTCCCCAATCAAGAAAATTTTCTTTTGCAGCTTGACTGAAATCTTAAAGGTCATTTTATATTATTAATTGCTAATAATATGCATTTTCTCAAAGGAAAATATTTTATTCAAAATATTGAATATTTTTAATCTAATCTTTGCTACATTCACATGTTTTAAATTTTATCTTTAGAGCTTCAGATATGTTCATCAACACATGCAATTTGCATTCTACATGCATACAAATATAACCTAGACTCACTATGTCTCACGGTGACTGCTGGGATAAGAGTGTTAAAAGTAGAAATTATTTATATCCATTAATTTGAAACACTTAAATTACAAAAATGAGAAAATATTATATTAGATCTTTTCTAAAAAAAACCAGTTGGTTAACCAATTGATTTGAACCATGCCAATCCTGCAGGTAACAGAATAAAATCATAATGCAAAACCCCAATCCCAATGTAGGAATGCAAGAAAAACAAAAGCTTACTAAACCCAATAGCCATGATACAGGAAAGAAAACTCACAGCCAATCATTCATAACAAAAAGTAACCAATGGAGAAAATTACTTATGATTATGTCATCATTGAAGTCTATGTAATTCTTAGTAAATCTTAACTAATCAAGCAATCTAAGTAGTAAAAGTGTATTTTTAGCTCAAATCTGCCATTTTGGCTATTTTTAAAAATAAAAGGATTAACAAAAAAGAAGAAAAATAACTAACTGCTTGTTTTTTTCTTCACAGCTAATTTTAGAAAAATTAGTCTGCTATGTAGATTTTAAGCTTATAAGAAAAGTTTGATTGATTAAAAATGTTTGTCACCTTTACAAATTTATTAATTCATCATTTTTCTAAAGCTTTACTTGTAGCTTCTGCATAACTTGGGTTTTGCGTTTTTCAATAATGCGTAAAATAAAAGAAAACATTAGGGGAAAAGAGAAAAAAAACCACATGGAAAAAAAAAATTATGGTTTTTTTAAAAAAACCATTTGGTTTAAACCATGGTTTAAACCACGGTTTAAACCAGCGTGGTTTAAACCAAACAACTCTGGTGTTCAGCTATAAGTTTGCAAAATTTCAAGTCTCCAATATATATAGTTTCCGAGAACGGGCTCTGTGACAGACAGAGACATGAGACGAATAGGGTTTTATGAGATGAACAAAAACCTAAAAAGAAGTGACATCACTGTAAGAGCAGAAGCAATGTCTCAAATGAATTTTTTTTTTTTTAATACTGCACTTTTACCAGTAATTGGTTGTAAAAAAAAATTACTTTAAAATTAAAAGTAAGCTAAATGAATATTTCTCCTTATTAAACATTATTGTTACTTACCATTTATCATAATAATATTAAGAAAATGCTAAAACTAAAAAAAAGTTGAATGTTTCCTTTAACACTTTTTTTACTTCACTTGGTAGCAAAAAATGGTGATAAGGCCATTAAATTTCATTTTAAAATTCAATGACTATTATCAGATATTTTTATAAATGACAATTTAGTTAAATATTCAGAAACTGTAGTAGTATTTGTTAAAACTACCAATAAATAAATGAAGAGCTCACACAATTAAAGTGGTAAGCTACACAATTAACATTTTGCGAAAATGAGCTGTAAAGTTCCAAATATCTATTTACGTTTATTGTCAAATTTCTTTTTTATGAATTAAAATCTCTGTAGGGTGTCTATTCCAGATGAGCAACAAATTTCCCTATCGTGAGTTAGTGATGTTCCACACAAAAAATTAATAACCTGTGGATTTGAGAGTGGAACTTTCACAATTGATTCTAAAGCACAAATTATAGATATTTTAACCCCTTCAAGGCAAGCATCTTTTATAGGTTTTTTAATCTTTTATCACCATTTTTTTCAAAACAGAATCTTTAGCCTAATTTAATCGCAAAAATGCCCTGATTAAATAAAGCAAAATTTACAATAAAAAATAACTGGTGGGAATAATCAAGGATTCTGAGCACCTTATGTCCAAGGGGTTAAATAAATTTTTGCAAAATTTACAAATTGTTGAACACCAAGATATTTATTTCATGGTTATTAATCCGGGAGAACGCGCGCATACCCAGGGTATGAATGATTTTTACATTGTCACCAATAAATACAAATAATAATCGCCACCTTATTTCGTCAGAGATAATTGTTACAAAATCTGCGATAAAATAAGTTGAAGATTACTTTAAAAAATAGTAGTGACAATTTCAAAAACCATACGCACTCTGGGTCTATAAGGCCCGGAGCGCTTGACACATCTCTTAAATGGAACTCCCCCCCCCCCCCCCATGTTAAACAGTGTTGTAGTCATAAAAAAAGCAGAGAGGCAGAGGGTATAACACTAGAGTTATGAACGTTCATGGCTAAAGTATACGCTATCACTTTGAGAAACAGAGGGTATAAGGAGCTTCTTTAAAAAATCCAGAAAGCATACGACATATACCTCTGTATACCCTCCACTACACCCCTGATGCTAAACATTTTGCAGATGTACATTTTTAGCATAGGGTTTTATCCATTTTGTCCAATCTGGATGAAATTTTTTATCACACCAGTCACAGTTAAATACAGATTGTGCATTAACATATTTTAATACAACAAAAAGAAAAGGGGGGGGGGGGAGGTCAGTTCCCAAACAAATTCAAGAAACCAAATTGAAACCTACAACATTCTGTACAAAGATTTGATAAAGCTGAAATTGAAAGTCTCAGTTACAGGGAAGGATAAGGATAGACAAAAAGGAACTGCAAGAGGGTTTGAAATAATTTTTACTGTACTTATGAAGAGCAAAGTTAGATTTTCCTGGTGCTGGAATTTCAAATCTTTAGTTTTATTATCAGAAAGATTCCTGAATTTTTCATAAATTTAAAATTTCTCTGACTGTTTTTGAGAATTTTCAAATTTCCTGACTTTTCCAGTACATATTAATTTCCCTGACTTTTCCAAGCTATCCATGTGGCTAGCCACACTGTTCTTGCAAGTGTTAGTTTTTTTTCAATCATATGATTAACTATTTTTTTTTTCGTCACATACAACCTTTATCATATGAGCTCTTCCAATATGATTTCTTTCAGAAACAATCAAAGAATAACTACAGTAGAAAGAGCACCGAAAACTGGCAATAACTCACAATTAAAATAACAAAACTTTGTATTGATCAGGGTGGTCAGAAATCTCATCTTAAAATTCCCTGATATTTCCATGATTTTTCCAGGTTAGCTTCAAATTTATGGGTTAGCATTAAAATTATGAAATTTTCATAGATAATTTCATTTACAACATTACTCTAATACATATAGTCATTACTTAGTGAGTTTATATTAAAAAAAAAAATTACACTACAATTTCTTGCATAGTTAATCAAAAATAGACATTACTGCATGTTAGAACTTGTGGTACTGTACACTGTGAGAATGCTGTCGAGTCGTATCAAAACGACATCTAGTAGGGAGCCGAATGGAAAATTACTGTGCGTCCTGGTAAATAAGGATAAATGATTGATAAGATTGATAGACAATTACCGGATAATTAATTGATATCTTTTCTGTTTTGTCAAATGTGTAAAAAATAGAGATGGGAAATATACCCACATAATCACTGCCATTTGTTCTAAAACTTTCCAAATCTAAAAAACAAGGGTTTCAAATAATAAATTTGAAATTTGGGACAAGCCTTTGTTTACAACTTTTTTAGATATTGATTTTTTTTTTCATATTTAAAGTGCATAATATAATGAGTAATCGAACAGAAATGTTCACAAAAAATTCAAACATTCGTAGTTGACTTGATTAATTCACATTTTTTAGACAAGGGCATAAAATTTCCCATTATCTGAGAATGACTCGCATATAAAGTTTCGTCAATTACAGATTTGTACAAGGAAAATACAACCATTCATTTTCATCCTAGAGATAAGTTCAGACTTTTTATTTTGTTTAATTGGCTGAGACCGATACCAAAAGACAGGAATTTGTTAAAATCATTTTTAAATTGTTTCAAGATTAATATTTTCATTACCTTGATTTTCATATTCCTGAAAATCTGTTTAAAATGGCAAATTTGTTTTTTTATATCCAACCACTGGCAAAAATCTGTAAAAGTCACTATTTTCATTTTTATAAAATATCAATACAACTATGACAGAAAGACATGAATTTTGTTTTCCAATAAACAAGGGACTTCAAACAGAAAGAGAGAGAAACAATAAGAGATATTTCACGGCTTCTGTATGTTTTTAATACTGACCATGCAAAGGCTTCAAAATCAGATAGAATATTTTTCTTTATGTCACTCTAGCAAAACCCACAGCTTTGCTCACATAATAGTTGAAATATGATAGTGGTATTTGTGTGCCTATTTTTATTAGAAAAAATTATACTGTTAGTAAAAATTAAAAAATTACTAATTAAGCCACAGTTTGACTAAACTTCATTATTACACTGCATTAGGTAAAAATTAGACTTAAATTAATAAGAACTCAAACTAATTCTAAATAAAAGATATTTAGATTGTATTTTGAAGCTTTTATGCTCATTTCAATTTTTATTTGAGATTTTGATAACACTTTGAGGTCCAAGCCCGAGTGTCAAACGGGTTGTCGTTTTCGGTAAAGCGAACTAAGCCTGAGAGTGTCTCTTTTGTCAACTTTTAACTCTCTAAGCTATAAAATTACCAACTACATACGTTTGCGGTCTTTTCAGATATTATCTACGACTTTTCTATTTTGGAAAAAAAAAAATAGAGATTGCAGCACTAAACAGGAGAAAGTATATGAAAATATCTAGAATCAGAGCTTAACTCAAACTTATTGTGGATTTTGTGGTGTTGCTCTTTGTGCAAATCTGTGCTTTGAAATGCACCACACAAAAGCAAATTATACCAAATAATGTTCATATGCAAATAAAATCTATTTTCAAATATTTGTACAACTTTTGGGTAAGTTTTTGTTCAAGTCTATGTGAAATTTTATGTTAAAAAATTATGATTTCTAATAGGAAACTTTTTTAAAATATAAATCATTCTTTTTTAATAATTTCTCATTAAATGTTCATTAATTACACATTAAAGTACATTTAAGTAGTTCCTTCATTATGAATAAAAAATATTAAAATACATATCTTCCAACTTTTTTTAAAAAAATCTTGAAAAGTAACAAATACTGCAAAACCCCGGTTATCCGAAAAGCATGGGACCAAAGCATTTTCGGTTAACTGGGGTTCCATAGGAATTTTCGAATAACCAGGAGGCTTATGGTGAAAGCTTGTTTGATGAAAAGCTGTGATCGATATGTTGAAGTTCAAGAAGATGCAACAGCATCAGATGTGTTGTTATTTAAATAAAAGGTGGCGTGATAAAGCAGCATTGAAATGATTGCAAAGTTGAAAAACAAAAGAAAATAACAACATATTTTGAAAAAAAATGAAGTGTCGTATGTGTTTATCTAATAAAGTGCCCGAAATTATGCAATGGAAAAAATAAGCAAGTTCACTCTGTTTATTACTTTCATAAAGAACATGCTTTTTTAACACTATTTCTACCAGTGTCCAATAACACCTTTCAAAGTTTTGATTTTTACTTAGTTTGCTTCTAATTTTTAAAGATAATAAGTATTAAAACAACTCTTCAATGTACTAAAAATGATTTGGAGTTGTTTTGATCTAATACTTACAAATAAAATAGTAATCATAAATCAAAATATGTTGAAAGGTGCCATTTGACATTGGTCAAAATAGTGTTGACAATGAAATTTTTCGCATTTAAAAAGGACTGAGGAATTTTAAGGTATTTCAGTTAAGTCGATTTTCGGATAACCGGGGTTCTACTGTACTCTCAGTCCAGAGGGAGATATGCAGTTGAAATAGCTCAGATCTCAAAGTGGTAAAAATAACTTTCATTCCATATTTCAAGATTCTAGTCTAATGGTCTAACACCCCTCAGGTGGTAGTGGCACCAACATAACATATAGCATCTGTTGGAACATGGGTTGTCAGGTTGTCCCCATGAATTTGCCAATATACATTTTGAAATCAGTTTGGTATTTCCCGAGATTACATAGAAATAGTAACTTGGAAAGTTTTAAAAAGATTTTACCACTTTAAATTTTGAATCTTTTAAAAACTGTTCTTAGAGAGCATTTATGTTTTATATCTATTAGCCAAACTTTAAGTTTCTATCATTGAAAATTCCATATGGAAATCGTAGCATTTTTTTTAATGCTTTTCGCTTATTTTCTACTTTTAAATTTCTATTTTTTTAAACTGATCTTAGACGGCATTTACACGATATAAGTAGCTACTATACCAAGTTTCAAGATTTTGACTTTGACAATTCCAACAACAAAAATAAATAAATAAATAAAAATAAAATAGAAATTTAGAAATTTTTTAAAATGTTCTTCACTTATTTCACATTTAAAATTTTTAGAAACAGTTGTTAGAGAGCATTTACATCTTAAAATTAACTACCAGGCCAAATTTCAAGTTTCTAGCCCCTTCAGTATAACTAAAATTTTGACGTGTTTCGTCCTGAAACCTCTTTTGGTAGTGACACTGACAAAAAAAAAATACAACCTATGTTGAATCAAGAGACTGTCACCATCAATTTTTCAGTATTACTTTTAAAAACAGTTAAATATATTTCCTGTGATTCCACAGAAGTCATAATTTAAGAAGTTTTTAGAAAGCTGTTTGCTCATTTCACCCTTTTAAATTTCAAAATTCTTAGTAACTGTTTTTGAGATCATTTATATCTCATATTTATCTACCATGCCAAATTTCAAGTTTATATCTTTAACACTTGCACAGAAGTCATAATTTAAGAAGTTTTTAGAAAGCTGTTTGCTCATTTCACCCTTTTAAATTTCAAAATTCTTAGTAACTGTTTTTGAGATCATTTATATCTCATATTTATCTACCATGCCAAATTTCAAGTTTATATCTTTAACACTTGCATAGAAATCTCAATTTAGAATATTTTAATCTCAATTTAGAATGTTTTAGAAAGCTTTTTGCACATTTTCACACCTTTTATCATTTTTTTTTTTTTTTTTTTTTTTTTTTTTTTTTTTACTGGCCTTAGAGAGCAATGATATCTTATAAGCAGTGGTGTAGTCATAAAAAAAACAGAGGGTATACGTTCTAAGCAGAGGGTATACGCTCAAGGCAGAGGGTATACCCTAGTGTATATATACCATAGCTTTCTTGAGAAACAGAGGGTATATGGTGTTCATTAAAAAGATCCAGAGGGTATATGGCATATACCCCAGTATACCCTCCACTACATCCCTGCTTATAAGTCACTGCCACGCCATACTTAATCTTTCTAGCTCCTTCGGTGTCACAGAAATCACAATTTAGAAATTTTTTGCTTCTGCAAACTCCTAATGGTAGTGGCACTGATGACATAAAATATAGCCTTTGCTTTAACAGGGACTGTCATCATCATTTTGCAATCATTACTTTTGAAATCAGTTTGGTATTTTCTGAGATTTTATAAAAATCGTAATTTAGAACATGTTTGGAACGCTTTTCGCTCTTTTCACCTTTTTAAATTTAGAATTTTTTAGAAACTATTTTTAGAGAGAATTTAGATCTTATAAATATCTACCATGCCAAACTTCAAGTTTCTATCGTTAACAATTGCCTAGATATCGTAATTAAAAATGTTTTTAGAATGCTTTTCACGCATTTTAACCTTTTTTAAATTTAAATTTTTTTTTTATAATTACCATGATAAATTCCAAGTTGCTAGCCCCTTCAATATCACAAAAATCACAATTTGGAACATATTTTTAGCTTCTGAAACCCCGAGGTGGAAGTGGCACCGACATAAAATATAGCCTATGTTGCAGCAGGAACTGTTGCCATCAACCATTATTTTTAAATCAGTTTGGTATTTTCTGATATTGTATAGAAATGGTAATTTGGAACTTTTTAGAATGCTTTTCATGCATTTCCATCCTTTTTAAATTTCAAATTTTTTTCTATTGTTCTTAGAGGGAATTTACATCTTATAAGTACCATGCCACATATCAAGTTACTAGCTCCTTCAACAGTTTTTATTCTTCCAACCCCCAGGTAGTAGTGGCACTGGCACAAAATATAGCCTATGTTAAGGACTGAATAATATGAATAAGGACTGGCCCCATCAATTTGTAACCTTTATTTTTTAAATTGGTTTCGTATTCCCTGAGATAGCGTAGAAATTGCAATTTAGAATTTTTTAGAACACTTTTCGTGCATTTTCACCCTTTTTAAATTTTGAATTTTTTTAGGAACTGTTCTTAGACATAATTTATATCTTATAAGTAACTCACATACCAAATTTCCAGTTTTTAGGGCTTCCAGTAACACAAAAATTGCATTTTTAGAACGTTTTTTGCTTCTGCACCCCCTTGGGGATAGTGGCACAGATGTAAAATATAATTTATGTTGGAATAGGGACTATCACACTATCATTTTGCCATCATTACTTTTAAAATTGGTTCGGTAATTCCAGATATTACCCCCTATAAATAAACACACAAACTTTACTTTTTTATAATATGAGTATAGATTAATAACAATTCAGTTTACTTTCTGTTTTTAAAGGATTGCAAAACACTGTAAGAAACTTAGGCTACATTCTTGTTTCTTAAACAGCGAGAGTTTCTTACAAAAAATTTAAGACGAAATATTAGACAAAAAAAAAATGAATAAAATTTAGTGGTGAGAGATTGCCTGCTGGCGCCTAGATTTTTACACCCCTGCAAATAAATTTTTTATCATGGCCCTGAGCTCAAAGACTGGATAAAAATAGATACCAAGCTGCTTTCAGGTACGAATTGAGCCCGAAAGTCGAGATTAATCTCTTTTTTCCAGATTACTGCAATCGTAATGGAAATTAGTATTTGTTTCAATCAATTTCCAGGTTTAGTTTGAATTTCCCTGAGATTTCCATGATTTTTCCAGGTCAACCAAATTCCCTGATATTTCCATGTTTTCCAGGTCACTGACCACCCTGATTGATTTAATGGTGATTTTTACAAAGTTTTATTATTTTAATTCAAAGAAGAACTAGTTTTCTAATATGAAAGCAAAAAGATTATTTTAGAAATAAGTTACAATAACAATTATTGTACCACTATAAATCTTTTAAAATTCCAAGATAGAGCATATTATTTCTAATCTTAAAATCTATACTAAAAAATTAAAATAGAGAAATAAAAAAGACATACCTTGATTGGTACCTTTAGTATATGTCCGCTCATATAGAGCAAATTTATGCGAGTTGTCAGCAACTTTAAATTTTTTTAGTAATGCATTAATTACTTCTCTAGCAGAAAATTCACTAAAAAATATAAGGAGAATAATGACAATAGGTAATGCACCAATAAAAAAAAAAAAAAAAAAAATGTTTAAAATAATAAATAAAATCATATTGCAAATATAGAGAGAGGCAAAGGGCATTTTTTAATTCCAAAAATTACTGCATAAATGTGGTTACAATATTTATTTATGAGATATAGTAACCCCTTGTTATATTGCACATTCGGCTGATTCGCTCTTTTTTAGCTGTCCCCCGATAAATTTCCAGTGTGCTGATAAAAGAAAATACAGAACAGCCAGCAGCATTTCTCCCCTTCAGAATTTGAATGGGATAACTCAGCGTCTAGGCCAGGGATGGCGAACCTTTTTGAGTATGCGTGCCAAAAATTTCAAAATTATTATGTACCAACATTCTAACGTGCCAAAAATATTTTAATTTGAATAAAATCCAATAATTAATTTTTATAGAATTTTTACTTAAATATTTTTTACACTTATATTAAATTCGATTCCTAACTTATTTATTATGCTGTATTTACTCAATAATATAGCCGTGTTGCATTCCATATTAATAATCTATAAATGAGTATTTCTTTTATTGTATACCTCCGAATGAGATCATCTTTAGATCTTCAGGTAGAAGCACGTTCAATCGTTCAATAGATGCATAATTATTTACACTAACAGTTAAAATTCAATTTTCAAAATTAAAACCTAAATATAATAAAACCTAAAATGAATTAAAACCTTAAAACTAAATAAAATAAAACCTAATCTGAAGTAGAAAGCGTGTCAATTAGGCATATTACTATGCAAACTATCTCTTAAAATTCAATTTTCAAAATAAATCCTTTGAAATTTGATAGGGAAGCAAAATAATTTGGAAAACACGTTGAATGGTTTGGGAAGAAAACGACACTACAAGGTGCTTTCATTGAAGTTTATAATACTTTAATTCATTAAAAAGTAACGGATTATTTTAAAATAAATTATATACCTGTTAAACAAGACTATACTTTTTGTAAAAAAATATAAAATGGATTGTTTTCCATAAATTGAATATAATCTATAAGTTTTTTCGCGTGCCAGAGAAGTATTCTTACGTGCCAAGTTTGGCACGTGTGCCATAGTTTCGCCATCCCTGGTCTAGGCATTCAACATTCCAATCAAAGAAAAAGGAGTTGACCTTGTAATAAAACCAGTACATGAACTAATGGGAACACATGTAGAGTTGTTTGCGGACTCTTGATTTCTCCCGAACTAAAATCCTGTATTCTTGCTATTCATTCAGACATTTGTTCGTAAAGGCGACTAAACTCATGTCAGTGGATTAAAGAAAAATTGGAAGCTATCGATAAAATTAAAAAAAGGTCGAAACATATCAATTTAGCGAAAGAACTCAGTGTGGGTTCAACAACTGTTCGTAGATGGTTAAAAAATTTTTCGCAGGGCCATGAATGAAAAGCTTGGATGAGAAAAAGAACAAGAGTCAGTGATGAATAAGAAATTGACAAAGTATTGTTTTTGTGGTTTATGGAATGAAGAGCCATTGGAACTCCTTTATCTGAACATATCATCAAAATTAAAGCAAAACTTTTGGCTAAAATGATAAAAGATGATCCACACTAAAAATTTACAGCAAGTAATGTGTAGTTTTCGAGGTGGCAGAAACAGCATGGAATAGGACAACTTTCAATACACTGAGAAAATCGATCTGCTGATTATGATTCCATAGAAAAATTTTCTGTTGATTTGAGAAGTATTATAAATAAAGAAGGCTACGTACATGAACAGATTTATAATGATGATTAATCAGATTTATTTTGGAAATGTTTGCCAAAGAAAACGCTCAAAGTGAAAAGTGCACTTGGAGCTACAGGTTACAAAGAAGTAAAGGACTCACAAACTAAAGTTCTTTTAATTTGCAAAAGTAAGAAAACCAAGAATTTTGATAAATGTGAATCCAGAAGATCTTACTAGTTTTGTATGACTTCTCACAAAACTGATGCAAAAAATAGTTAAGTGGCAGTTTAATGATGTGTTTGTTCCTTCAGTTTGGTTACACCTTAGAAACAAATAACAACAGATTAAAACAAAAAGCTTTGCTCCTTCTGGACAATTGCAAAGCCCATCCTGATGACACAGATCTCATTTCCAGAGATAAAAAATTCCGAGCTATTTTCTTACTAGGGAACACAACAAGCATTTTACAACCACTAGATTAAGGTGTCATTTCAATTTAAAAAAAAAAAAAAACTGTCACCAAGAATTATTAACAAGACACTTTTAGAAGATGAAGAAAAGCCTTTTTATCATATGCACAAAAATCTCACTATTAAAGATACAATGTTTTTTGCTGCAAAAGCATGGTCCAAAATTCAATCAAACGTCATCAAAAAATGCTGGTTGAAGGGCTTACAAACAGTTTTCATCCCGTAAGATAAACCTAAGAAAATAAAGAACGATGAAATGGACACTGAAACACAAAGTTACTCAAATTAGGAAAATCTACAAGACATCCTTGAAGTTACCAAGCAATTAGGCATGGAAATTTCTGTAAACAATGCAAATGAATGGATAAATTGTGATGACAATGAACTCATATATCAAAATTTGACTGACATAGAAATTATTTCTGCAGTTCTAGGAGATAAATAGTTCTATGGCCCAAGAAGAGAAGGATGACAAGGGTTTAGTAGCTCCGATGGCCGAAGTAGTCCAGTTTGTCTAAAAAGCATATAAAACTTTTGAAACATCGAAATCTAAGCATATAAGTGAAATGCAATTAGTTCCCTTTCATTCTTTAAATTTCAGTGGCAAGCAAATAATCAAAGAAAATAAAAGACAAACAACTCTGGATTCTTATTTTCAGAAAATGTAAAATGCAAGTAAAAATGTATGCTGTACATGTACGGTTTTGTATTTTTTAACGTTTTACCATCTCTTTTGTGTTGAACTTGTAGCTTTTTTTAAGATATCAAGGATCTGTTTATGAAGAAATTGGATCCTTTAAAGTACTCTTCACAATTTTTTTTTTCTTTTCAAAACAGGACACTTCACAAAATATTTCATCTCAAAAAAGGACCATTCACAAAACTTTTCACATTAAAACAGGACACTTCATAAAATTCTTTGTCTTGAAAATAAATCACTCACAAAACTTTTCATCTTTAAACTGAACCTTTCACAAATTTAATTATTTAGAAGTAAAACCTGGCCTGTCACTTTTACATGCATAAAGAAAAAATACAAATATTATAACAAATATTATAATTCTTAACATAGATACCTTGCATACAAAAATCTGCTTAAAAATGTATAAACAAGCACCTGAATATAATGATAATTTCAAATTCAAAGAATATAATGATCATTTCAATAATTTGAAATTCACAGAATTAAATTGGAATTTAAAGTAACCCTTTTATTAGAAGTCAATAGAAAATTTTAAAAATAAACACTTTTACATAATAAAAAGAGAAATAATCAGCATACAAAGACATTCAGCACCAAACATTCACTGTTAATATCAATCTAAGTTCTTTACCTGGTAATATGCAAGGCCTTTACAGTGTCTCGAGGTAAGTAGAATGACGTCAAAGTTTTACGTCCACCATCATCTTCCTCTTTCAAAATATCGTAAATGGACGGGGGGCGAGTCCCAGCAATCACATTTATAGGTCTCGTTAAATTCATGTGAACACGAATAAATCCATGAAGCGTTTCACCATCTTCTTGCTAAAATGTACAAACATGCTTTTGTAAATGCAATTGAATTTTGTAACTCACCAAATGGAATGAACTAATAAAGAATTTTAATCAAATATCAATAATACTATATACAAATAGGTAAGTTATACAAATAAAATAAAAAGTTTTATTTTCATTGAATTCCTTATTTCGGAAACAACATAACTGACAAAAAATTAAAAAATTAAGTGGATTGATAGACTATTTGTTTAGTGCAGAAACCAGAGTTCATAAAAATCACATTTTTGAAATTATAAAGAATACCCGATATTTTCGAAGTAGTAAATTTACTGATGATTATAAATATTTTTAGACTTAACATAAATTAGAAACTAAAACCTACTGCACTTGAAATGTAATAAAACAATATTCTGAATGTCTTTTTTTTCTGCCTTCAAAATTAAAGATCAACAATATTGAAAACAGATTCAACTGGCTTTCATAACTTGCCTTATACAGAAAATTAAAATTTTCGGAAATCGTGAAAAATCCCTGATTACGTCCATTGGTTTTTATTGTAAATCAAGATTTTACAGTGCCAGAAATACACGATAAAACTAATTTTTTTGGCAAATTGTAAAGTTTTTTCGATGTAGGTTAACTGATACAACAGATTGTTGGAGAAAACTCAATTTTTTAAATTTTGCATAAGGTGAGTTTTGAAACTCACACCCTCATATATATACATACAGTAGAACCTCGATTATCCGACATAATTGCAGGGTTGGCTTTTTGTCGGCAGAAACTGGCTTTTGCCCTGCAAGTGGCAACAACTGGTTATAACTGGTAAAAACCAGCAGAAACTAGAAAATGTCTTTAATAGTTCTAGTAATTACTAAATGGCATATGTTTAAATAAACTAAAAAATATAACTCCATTTCATCATTGTAAAATCTTGCTATAATAATTAATATTCAATAATTTAATGTAAAAAAATTGTTAAATTATAAGACTGAAATTTTTGTTGCAAAGCAATTGAATTGATCATTGTTGAAATTGCTCTGCATTAGAAATTTTAGCCTTGTAATCTTCTTGTAACTTTAACAAACTTTTCAGTTCATTGTTAGTAAATCTATATTATTATGAACCTGAAATTTATATTAGTCGAGAGGGTGGGGGGTTTAAGTAAAAATTTAAGATATTTGATAAAATGACTATTCGAAAATAGTGGTAAATAAACTTTAGAAATTTTTAAACTAAATAAATAACTCTAATCTTAACAAAACTGTATCTGAATAAAACTGCATTCAAAAACTTATCCATAGATATATTAGTCAACGGATGTGGTTTAATCCCCCCCCCCTCCTACCCCCTCCAAATTCGATGCCACTACCTTTGAAAATTTTTTTTAAATTGTTTAGGTTTAGAAACCACATCAAAACTTGTCTTTTGTTATAGACTACTGCAAAATGCAAACAATGTACTAATATTTGATTTTGAATGGTAATAATATTGTAAATAAATTGTATTTTGGTTAATATTTTATTGTTTTTCCTATGCATTATCTATTGTATCAGTAACCACTTTTATGTCATTTTCTGAGTTTCTGGCATGTGATGACAGAAAGGAGTTTTTGCCATGCCAGTTTTAACTGGTTTCTTCCAGCAGTTTTAACCACCTCAGCAGAAACTTGCCAACCCTGCATAACTGAGACTTGAACCTACATCAGATAATCGAGAATTTATCAATAATCATCTACTTCAGGGTTGGTGAACCCATGGCACGCGTGCCAGAGTTGGCACGTAAGCTAATTTTTCTGGCACACAAAAACTTCTTAATTTGATAATCATTATACAAATAAAATACATTTTTTATTTTTGTTTAGAAACAAAAAAAAAAAAAAGCATTTTGTTCCATGCAGGTAGATCACAAATAACACAATTATTTTACGCATTAATTAACACATCAGAATAATTTTCTTTTCCTGTCATGTTATGCAGCATTTTCAACATGTATTTTGCCTTTCTACAGTAATTTAAAAAACTGTAACTTTCAAATGAATTTCGTTTGGCAGTCACTGCAATAAAATAGCAAAGGGATCCAATTTAGGTATGTATATTTGTAAATGTAACAAAATATGAACCATATATAAAGCATTTTTCATCGAACGTACAACAGCAAAATTTTCATCAATACATTATTAGTACATTGTTTAATGCAACCTGAAAAATTATAACAGAGATGTTGCATTAATAATGAGTTAAAAATTAATTAAATATAACTCGTATTTTTTTCCCTTAGCGTAAATGAATTCTATTTACGAATTAAAAATTCCTTCATTTAATGGCTGATTTCAGTATACAGAAAATCGCATTTTGATTTTTAATATTTTTTAATTATTAATGCATGAAAGCAGCTGATTTTATAACACATGTTTCATGTAAACACCGTACTCTTCGAAATTATTTTTGTATATGTTTGGCACGTTACATTGTTGACATATATTGTTTGTGAATTTTCGGTACGCGTACGTGAAAAGGTTCGCCGAGCCTGATCTAGTTTAATATGTACCATCATCATCGAACTGCTATTATGACTATTTAAACTGCTAAATAAATATCTAAATTAAAATTATACATGAAAATAAATTTATTTTGAAATAAAAAACTTGCCTAGCGAAAATATGACATTGATTTCTCCTCCCTCTTTTGAAATTCTACAGCTATGAAAATTTCTATTCGTAAAAAGATGACAAAAGAGGTTTTGTTCCCTGTGCTTGCTTACAATCAGAGGGTGTAACAATAGTTGAATGTTGTAGCACTTGGCAGTTGTAAATTTCAAAATGGTTGGTGTTTCTGTTTAGAACAGGGGTTGGGAGGGGGGGGGGGTACATTTAAACCGGGATCGGAGCTTGGGTTGCTCTTCCCAATTTCAAAAGGATTCTAAAAGGGGGGATCAAAATATTTATCTTCTATATATTTTTTTCTACTGTTAGTTTTCTTAGTTTGGAAAGGATCGCTTGCATACAAAGGAATGTGAGAGTAAAAAAAAAAATTGGTCACGAAACTGACGTTTGTGTACGGAGAGTTCCAGTTAAATGAGGGTCGGATAATCGAGGTTCTACTGTATATATATATATATATATATCCTTATAATATTATAAATGTCAATGTGTGTCCGAAAGTTTGAATGAAGTCAGCGTCTAAACGGATGAATTAATGCTTTTGTATTTTTGGATATAGATGGATTATAACCGGGAAATGAACATAGGCTATGTTTAATTTATTTTATTCAAATATTTTTCTTAATAATCCAAAATTTCATTATTTTTCATACACAATAAATTGACAATTTTCCGGCAACATTTAACCATATTTCTTTAATGTTGCCAAGAAAATAAAAACTCGGAATGATACTTTCTCCTCGACAATTAATTTTCTGAACAATTTTCACGTGAAAAATTTAAATACAAAGTATTCGAAAGAAAATAAATATCACGTCATATTTGGAAAAAAAAAAAAAAGGGGGATATTTTTTATCATACTTAAACATGAATATCTTTTACGTTAGTAAGAGGTTTTCTGTCAAAAATGGCGTAATAATTAAAAGAAATAATAATGAAAAAGATTTATATTATTTAGAAAATATTTAGCTTGAAAAAAATATGACATCATATTTGAAATAAAACAGGCATTTTCAAGTATGTGTTAAAAATACAAGGCGCGTGAACATCAGTAACTAATGGAAATGGATAAATAATGACATTTAAAATGAACAACAGAAAGACTTTTTACTAATATTGATTAAAAAGTGTGAATATAATAAGTTACACACAAATGGGAGCTTCATTCAAAATTCACTTTATGATTATCAGAAGAAGACATTTTTTGTTGAAAAAATGGGAAATAAAACGGATTAATATTTTTTTGAGGATATTTTCTCTTTAAAATGGAAAAAGAAAGAAAATTTTCCAAAAACTAAAAACATATTTTCAAACATTGAAGCTTCATGAATGAATTTATTCCACAGAGACAAATAAAAAGCGAAAATCGTCTGACAACGTATTGAGATTTACAACGAAGGATATAAATATAACTTCCGTGCATAGAAGTGGATAGTTATTTGAATTTTTAAAAAGTACATACCGGAGGTGCAGAATATGTCCGATTCGGCGATCTAGGATCAGGGGAAATTTTAACCACCTGGGGAAATTTTGCAGAAACATATAAAATTGATTTTGATTTTAACAACGAATCCCATAATTCCCTGAGATAGAAAAATTTCACTACAAATAAAAAGATCCGTATGGTAACCATCACGAAATCGATCTCAGAATAATATGTACTGTATACCAGGGGTGATTCTTTTCCAAAATGTAAAAAAAATTCAGTCATCAATCTGAAAATTCGAACATAAAAATACCACGAATTTTGTCCAAGAATTACAGAAAAAACGCGAATTTCGTCACAAGATTGCAAAATAACCACAAGTTTCGTCAAAAGATCGCAAAATGAACGCAAATTTTGTCAAAAGATCATGAAATAAACGCACATTTCGTCAGAAGATCGCGAAAGAACCGCAAATTTTTACAAAAGATCGCAAAGCAACTGCAAATTTCATCAAAAGATCGCAAAACAACCACAAATTTCGTCAAAAGATCGCAAAACAACCACTAATTTCGTCAAAAGATCGTGGAACAACGACGAATTTCGTTAAAAGGGCTGAAATAACCACACATTTCATCAAAAGGGGCGAAATAACTGCAAATTTTGTTAAAAGATTGTAAAATGACGCAAATTTCGTCAAAGATCACAAAACAACCTCGAATTTCATCAAAAGATGGCAAAGCAACCCCGAATTTTGTCAAAAGATCACCCAAAAACCGCAAGTTTCGTCAAAAGATCGCAAAATAATCACTAATTTCGTCAAGCGATCGCGAAACAACCACAAATTTCATGAAAAGATTGCGAAACAACGCCGAATTTCGTCAAAAGGGCGAAATAACCGCAAATTTCGTCAAAGAAACTCGAAAAAACATGCAAATTTCGTTAAAAGATTGCGAAATGAACGCAAATTTCATCAAAAAATCGCGAAACAACAACAAATTTCGTCAAAAGATTGCGAAATAACTGCAAATTTCGTCAAAAGATTGCGAAACAAACGAGCTTTCCGTCAAAAGGGGCAAAATAACCACAAATTTCGTTAAAAGATCGCAAATTTCATCGAAGATCATGAAAGAACTGCAAATTTCGTCAAACGATCCCAAAACAACCTCGAATTTCATCAAAAGATGACAAATTCCAAAGATTGACAACCGCCAATTTCATCAAAAGGAAGGTGAAATAACCGCAAAATTCGTCAAAAGATCGCAAAATAACACGAATTCCACCGAAGGGCCGCGAAAAAAACATAGTTAGTGCTAGGAGTGGATTCCCCCCCCTTCCGCTGCTCTGCTGCAACCTTTCAGAAAATTTGCGGTGAATTTCAGAATTTTTTTTTTTTTTTTTTTTTCACTCAGAATCACCCCTGTCATATATACTCGCACATAAGTTGACAAATATTGGAAATATAAATTTTCTTTACCTACGGTAATACAGCATTTACCTACAACATACTGCAAAATTTTGGGGAAATTTTCATGTGGATTATGGGAAATGTTGGGAGTAGAAACATTTTCTGCACCCCTGGTACATACTACTTTAATTAATTTTTTTTAAATGGTGGCAGATTAAATGTTTCACAAAGGCGTTTTTAGTAAAACGTTTTATGTTATAAAAATGATGTAATATTTTTTCATGTAAAGCATTCATTTTAATCAGAAAATATTAATATATATTTATTTTAATTTCGTCAAAGTGATGTCATTTTCATTTCACCAGCTTTGAAATAAAAAACGGAATCTTAAAATAACAATATACTTTTCAGAAATAATGTTTTACATTAAAAGTCACAGAATTTCAAAATGCAATTTTAGCTTACATTTTAAATAGAATTTCTTACTTGAAACTAAGTATTTAATAAAATTAATGCTTCAGTGTTTTTCTAAATGTACAATAATATTAGATTTCATAAAGCGATTTCAAGTTTTTAATTAATTAAAATACATACAATCAAGATTCAAGTGATTCATCAAGAGAATGATTTTTTTTAAATCTCGAGTATTAATCCGTAGGAGAAAATAACCTGGTGAAAGCGTCGTCATTTTTTAAACCATTAGCCGGTTTTCATATAGAAAATATATTAACATTTTATAGCAGTTACACAAAATGGTGTGATTTCCACAGAATTTATCATCCGCAAAAGCATAAGTTTACCATACTTTTGCCGTAGAATCTGCAATAATGCTGGTTTCAATAAAATTTTAAGAAATAGTATATGAGAGTCGATGTAACAAATGTTTAGGAAGTAATTTTAATTGGAGACTAGGCTTTACATGTGACATCATTTACATGCAAAGAGCCTATGCCACGAATTAAGCAATAAATTCGTCTGTCACCTCACCCCCTCTAATTTTAAATGGTATTTTGATTATCGAAAAGCACAAAAGAAAAGCCTTAAAAAATCTGGGTAATAATCAGGTATAGTTTTCTGAAATTTCTTTCGATTTTAAAATATCTAAATCTACAATTAAAAATATCTGTGAAAGATCATCTTTATCCCCCATTGAAGCATATTCCTGCAAATTTTGAAGCTTCTATAATCCTAAATTACAACACAACAATCAATACGAAAATGTTTATCCGTAATTGTTTGGTTTTTTTCCGCAGTTTAAAGCAATAGGCAACTCTATTGCTTAAGGTCGCGAAAAAAAAAAAAAAATTAAATGATCCTATATATGTATATAACTATGCAAATTTGGATCATCAGAAGTATTTCTACTATAAAATGTGATAAAAGGGTTAATTGTATATGCTTTAATTTATCGAATTTTTTGCTTGATGCATTTATACTTCTTTAAACGTTACGTGAACGGAGCCACGGGTAACAGCTAGTATTATATAGAATTTAGTATCAAATACTAAGAAAATTTTATGCTTTATGCAACAAAATTTTCAATACAAAATAATTTGTTTTTATTAAAAATTTGAACATAAATTTTGTCTGCTTTTGTAGATAGAATGGTTTATGGAAGTGTTTGTTTGTAAAAATGCACTTTTCTATAGAGAAGTTGCAATCACCTTGCCTTTTTATACACCAATCACAAACTTCCCCGTTGACCTCCAACCACGCCCACAAGTCTTGTTTCAGCTACCAATCACAATAGCCCTCCAAAGTTTGTTTGACCTCCAAATGTTGATTTTATGACGTCATTTGAAACTACCTTAATGTTAATGGAAATTTTTTGTATTTTTCATAAAGTACAAAAGGTGCTTTGGGGGCCACTGAAACTGGAGACTAAGGGTACATGTCCCTGCGATAATCAGGCCCTCCCAAAAATACAGGGTGTCCATAAAAGAATGTCCCAGTTATAAATTTTAATAGTATCAACCAGTGACCCGGAGCAGAAAAATTTTTGATGTTCCAGCTCCGCTCCCAGATAAAATACTGTGACTCTGCCTCCAACCACTGCTCCAACTCGGCTCCGACTTCGCGCTTTTGAGTTGCAGATTTTAATTTACACAGTTAATTTTTTGCTCACAAATTCTTCCGTTACCTTCAGAAAAGGTCTGACAAAATGCATTTTTCTTCTCATCAAACTTGAAATGCTTGTTCAAACAATCTGACATCTTTTAGCTTTTACGTTTGAAAAGGAAAGTTTGGTGGAATTTTAAACACAAAAATCTCAAATTTCTTCTACACTTTTCAAACAACCAAAATTGTAGAACTACACATGTAACAACAGGCTGACATATTTGTTTTAAAATAGTGTGCCACTTAGCTCAAGTAGAAAGTAGAAGAGAAGTAGTGTTACCATGCTTTTGTGAGAAGTTTTCCATCTCTAATAAAAAGAAACTTAAAAAATGATATAATTAAAATACTGAATAATGATGTAATTAAAATATTTTAAGCCTGGAAATTTAAATGACTGTAAAATTTTTTTTTTTAAAGAATATTAAAAACTAAAGGAGCCCTGTAGCAGGGGGAAATTTAGAGCTCCAGATCTGGCTCTAGCTCCAGGGAAAACACCGCTCCGGGTCTCTGGTATCAACTGTAAGTGTTATAGAGTGTTGGTTAAGGTCACAAATAAAGAGTAACTCAGACAGTTTTAGATAAGCGCATTCACGAGTACTGCTTTGTTATTTATTTGCAAGCAGTGCATATATACAAAATGGTGACTTCTGAGCGTAAAGCATTATTGCTGGGCTGAAGATTTAAAAGGATTTAGAATCCATGTGATTTTTTCCTTTGGGTCTTTATAAAAGATTGTGTCTACATTCCGCAGCTACCTAATAATTTGCCAGAGTTGAGAAACAGAATTGAAGAGGCAATTGCTTCCATTACTCTAGACTTGTGAACTGAAGAGTGGGAAGAATTGGATGTTAGGTTGGATGTGTGCCGTTGAACATTTGTAAGAAAAACTACGTTAGTTCAGGGGTGTAGAATATGTCCGATCCAGCGATCTAGGATTGGGGGAAATTTTAGTCATTTGGGGAAATTATTCAGAAAAATATTCCATGAGACAGAAAAAATTTCACTACAAATAGAATGATCTGCATGGCGACCTACACAAAATTGATCTAAGAATAATATGTACCATATATACTCGTGCATGAATTTTGGAAAAATATTGAGAAATTTTGTTAAAAAAAAATGCTTACGGTAATACAGAATTTATGTAAGCATATAACATACTATGAAATTTTGGGGACATTTTCATATGGATTGGGGGAAATGTTGGGAATAAAAACATTTTCTGCACCCCTGGGTTAGTTTACCTTCAATTTGATTTATGATTTGTTATAAATAGTCTAAGTCAAACTATTATAATATAACCACTGAAACTGGGAAATTCTTTTATGTATACTCTATATTATGCTTTTGTTGAGATTTAACTGTTATATTAACGTTTTAAATTAGGTTAGCAGGTACTAAGCAGAATATAGTATGATTAAGAAAGTTGTGGAAAGTGATAATAAATCGCATAAACTGCTTCACTAATTCATAGCTACTCAAAACTGCAATAAATTATTTTTTATGTTAATAACTAAAATAAACAAATTTTTCATTCAAAATCTTAAATTTTCAATTTATTTTGGTATTGTTCTAATTTAAAAGGATAAAAAAGGCCAAGAAAAATATTCAGAATAAATTCTAATTTTTATCCCTATATTTAATTTTAGTAACCAGGAGAATTTTTGTTTATAGTCTGTTAACCTCAGAGAACTAAATATTTAGCATCATAAACATTGAAAAATTGTCAACCATCTATAACAGAAAGATAAGAGTTCAAGCAAACATTACATTTGTCTGAACAAACCATTTGCTTACAAAAAGAAATATATTTTTCAAAAGATGTGTTTTTATTGTAGAAAGATACATGTTATGAAATATCTTTATCAATTTTATGTTTTGACGTCCTTTGTTTGAAGAAAAGAATGCATACATACATGAATAAAGAATAAATGACAAAACAAAGGAAATGTATAATTTTCTATTAACCTGCATGTATCAATATCATGCTTTTCCTTATTGAATTAATTCAGGTTCTCAATTTCTTGTACTCTTAAAACAATATAAGAAATTAAAACCTGAACGCTTCTGAATAAAAAGAGCCTCAGGTAACAATTTATTATAAAGTTATTTGCCAATGATGATGTATATACATCTTGAAAATAAAAGATCATAACATAAAAAGGAGGCTACATCTTCATAAATATACACAAGGAAATCATTAGAAGAAAAAACTCGTTCTTTGACTTTTCATATGTATACACCGTATTTTTTAGTTTTAATTATTATTATTATTTTTTTTTTTTTTACTACTTTACTGTTTGATATGCAGAGTTGCCCTAAACATTTGGGAGATTTTTCACTTAAAACAATATTTATGTGTAGCTTTGTTAAAATTGAAACTTGAAATTCTACATTTATAGAGTTTCTGAAATACATAATTCAAGTCCTATATATGTTCTGAGAGAAAAAAAAAAAAAAAAAAATTAAGGTTTTTTTTTTTTTTTTTTTTTTTTTTTTTTTTGCTTGCAATGTTCCCAGAATTAGTAAGTTGCATAAAATTCTATGTTGAATGAAACTATAGTTTAAAAAGATTTTTCTGATAGAATCTAATAATCATGAAAATTATATATATATATAGATAGATAAATAAATCATACATCCCTGATTGGGTATATGGTCAGGCACCCTGTGGCAGAATTTTTGTATGCTTTCTGTGACAAGCCCAAATTTACTGTATTTGGGTAAAAAATTGAAACCGGATTCTTTACATTAATGTAGAAAAATTGCCTCAAAACATAAGTAAAACAGCTAAAATTTGCATAAAAAATTAAACAGAAAATGAGATATAAAGATATATGCAAGAATATGAACAGCACATATGCAAGAATATGAGTTTTTCTTGTTCTGCAGTGTTAGATGAAAATAACACATTTTAAAAACATAACACAATTATGAAAAATTATCTGTATAATGAATACACAAAAATTACAATTTAAGTATAAATTAAAATTTGGTTACAAAACTTCAGGACATATGATTTTTTTTTTTGTAAAAACTCTTTCATTATTTAAAAACTGACCTTGCTCTTCAGTATCTTTGACATAAATGTTTAACTGTCTAACTCTTTACATGTTGAAATACTTACATATTATTGTCCACGAGAAAAAAAAAAAAACGGTTCTTTTAAATACAGTCCAATTGTAGAAAATGTTTGTCCTTGTGACTTATTTATTGTTATTGCAAATAACAGTTATATATAACTATACAATTAATAGAAGTAATTTATATTTACCAGAACCATATCTGAACTCTGATGGAGGGAATTATATTTTTCAATGCGACGGCGTAGTTCTTCATTGTCTAACCGCTCAAAAAATAAAGGTGATAGTCTTTCCTATAAGAATTTTAAAAAATTACATTAAACACATAACCTCATATCAGCAATTTTACATCATAAAACTTAGAGTTCAAATTATAAAAAAGATAAATTTTGTAGGAAATATACAACTATTTTTTAATAAAATAAAGATATAAAAGTAATACTTTTCTTATAAAAAATATACATATATCCCCACTCTTAGATATTCAAGTCATATTTTAATCTGACATAAATGTGACATGTGAGTATTTGTTAACATAATTTATGTTTAAAATATAAGTACAGTAAAAAATAAAATAAAAAAGTATTTTATGTTTCTACAAAATAAATTGTAAAATTTAAGAAATACAAATTTTTTTTTTTTTATGTGCATGAATTTTTAATAATTATCATTTTTTGGCATAACAATTATATACATATCTTAATTGATGAATTTTAATTGATGGTCAGAACTGCAAGGGTAATAATTAGTGTTAAACCGAAACAGGTTTTTAAGACTGAAACCGAATTTCAGTAATCCTTCTAGTTTCGGCTGAAAATGAAAAAGTACAAAAGATTTTTAAGTAATTAATACATATATAAATATATATAATTATTAATTAGCTTCTATTATTAGAGATGAAAGAAGTGCATTTTAAATTAGTTTCATATATGTGTTTTAAATGAAATGAGTCATAAGTTTATATTTTAAATGAAATGAGTCATAAGTTTATATTTTAAATGAAATGATGGCGATGGAACAATATTTGGCGATTTATCACCTGCGCCCTGTTAACATAAAAGTACCAAAATGGCCGCTTGGCATATAAAAAGTGAAGCGGTCATCCCAGAAATGTTGATAACAGTTAAATGCTTTGCGCTTTTATTATATAGATTATAGGTATAAAGAAACACATTTCTGACAAACAAACATACATATATATTTGTATGTATGCGTGTGTATAAGTTTCAAACAAAATATAAATAATAATGCAATTTTTTATATTTTATTACTTTATGACAACCAATAATCATATGAGGACATGAGTTTCGGAACTGGCCTTATCCAGAAAATCAAATTTTGGTAAATCGCAAAAACCTCTGGCTGCATCAATTGGTTTTCATCGTAAAATTTTACAATGGCAGAAATACAGGATAAAACTAGTTTTTTTCAGATTAATGTTTATTTAGTACAGGTTTACCAATAGAATAGATTGATAAAGTAAACACAATTTTTTTAATTTTGGATAATGCGAGTTTCAAAACTCACGTCCTCATATGCATATATCATAACCAATAATCACTGTTTCAGCTGAGTTTCAGTCCTGGCCGAATTTTTGCTGAAAACAAATGTTTGACGAAACTCAGATATTCATCCGAAAACGAAAATGAATATTCAGTTGATTTCTAGCGATAATACTTGTCATGACAAGTAATTTTTGTACAGAAAAATGGGATTACAGTCCACATATTCAATCAAAAATACTGACTGTCTCATATCAATCCGAACCCAGATTTTTGTTCCTAACTGTAACAATAATGAAGCTAATTAAGCGAAGTCTTCAACACACTTAATTTGCTTTCTGTGAAAGGTCATGACGTCAAGGGAAGAGGTTGAATTGTGCTGTAATCCAGTAAGTAAGACTGTAAGCTACTTTCTGAATTTTGAAGCATTGACCATGAATGACAAATCATTTTACATGGACATGCCAAAAATGCGTGAGAAGGGAGAGGGAGGGCAAAAGCAATAAATAGAATTCTGCTATTATATGTGTATTCAAGTAACACAATGGCATAGCTATAATATGTCTTCGGAGTGAGGGGAAGGGAAAAAAATATCTGATGATGTTTTTAAAAACGGATCATAATAATAAATTAA
Source organism: Maratus speciosus (assembly GCA_963932465.1). Classification (NCBI taxonomy): domain Eukaryota; kingdom Metazoa; phylum Arthropoda; class Arachnida; order Araneae; family Salticidae; genus Maratus; species Maratus speciosus. Next base: position 32,110 of record CAWVRF010000967.1, on the reverse strand, counting down.
TTTTAAACTAAAATTTGACAGAAAAAGGATTTTTTTCTAATTTTTTAATAGGGGTAGGGAGCTTCACATTCTTCCACCACTAAAGTAACATATTTTAGTGGTTACACATTGAAACAATGGACTAAAAAAATAAAAATCAGGAATCTGTAAAATTTTCGAAAAATTTCAGTAATTGTAAAATTTTAGTAAATATTTTCAAATTTTGGAAATTTTGAATAACATTTTTTTTCTGGATTTTGGAATTCCGGATAATGGGTCCTATACAGTATCACATTTACAACAAAGGTGAGAATGTCTATTAAAATAAAGCTTTTATTATAATATACTTCAGTTTTCTGAAAGTTATTACCATCAATCCAAATCGAGTTAGGGTAGAACATAGATTAACATACAAGATGGGACATTTTCATCAGGGTTGGCAAGTTTCTTCCACAGTGGAAAAAACCGCGGAAAAAACCATGGAAAAAACCGGCCGGAAGAAATAGGTTTCTTCCAAGTGGAAGAAATGGAAGAAACTGTTATTCTTTAAGAATTTACCATATAAATTTCAACTAAATTAATTTCATTAGACCAAAACAAATTTAATTAAGTATATGTACTAAATTAATGATTAAATCAGTTTTTTAGCCAAGATCTCACATGACACCTGTCTAAAGATGTTCAACCATTGGCTAAATGGAAATTTTTTTTAAATCCAAAATGCACAATCAATTAAATGTTATCCATTTCAATTTAACCAACCTATTTTTAATTATTTAAAATTTTGAAGCTAGTAGTAAATAGTAGGAATCATTTACCAACGGTACAATGAAAATCATTTAAATAAAAGACAGTGCTTTGAACTTACATCAATTTTATAAAGGTAAGTAATGTACAATAATTACTGTATTAAAAAAATTCATTAAAATCCTCATTTTCCTTACTACAATGCAGCATAATATAGAAAGAAAGTTTTTTAGCAGTAGGATGCTGCAATCGGTTCTCAACTTAAAATGGAAGAATGCAAAAGATGAAAATAATTCTTTCAAGTCCTACACTTTAGGATAGTTTAAAAGCATTTAGATATATCCATATATATTTTTCGAGCATTAATCTTTTAAAATGACATTGAGATATGCATGGCATGCTAGAACAAATAATTACAAATTTGCTTATTTACTGTGCTGCAAAGTTTAAAATGATGCATTTTCATATAAAAATAGTGTATTTTTATATGAAAAATGAACAATTTGTAGGTAGTTTTTTTTCTTTTTACATAAATGGTGTAATTAATATTTAAAAAAAAATCCCTATCTTTAAAGTTGTAAAAACCACCACCTGAAAAAGTCTGCTGAACCTCAAGTTTGTTATTAAAAAAATAACATTTTTTTCCAAAAATATTTTTTAAATTAATTAAAATTTCGAATTTAGATTTCATGTAATAGTATTTTGAGTTTAATTCTTTTACATAGTTAATATACTTTAATTTTGAGCATTTTGTTTTGTTTTCTGCTGGTTTCTTCCATTTCTTCCAGTTTTTTTCCATTTCTTCCAGTTTCTTCCACTACCCTGGAAGAAACCCAACCCTGATTTTCATAGAGCACAATGGTAATGCGATTGCGATCATAGCGCCTTTAGTGACAATGGGGAAGAAAACTCCCATCCTTGAAATATTTTTATTATGGAGTGTCTACCTTATTGTCATCTTTCTTTTTTTAATATTGCATGTTTATATTTTGAATAGAATCTTACACTGATACAAGAACATAGAATAGATATTCTATTTTATATACCTAATATCTATTCTATGTTCATGCATGGATATATGCTTTTTTTTTTACAATGAATGTACGATTTAAGTGCAACAAAAAACAAGGTAAAAAATTCGTCTTGAATGCTATATATGAAGTAAATATGATATAATTGGATTTAAAGCTACATAAAGTAATGGTTAATATAAAAATATATGAAGTATTGCACTTTACAAATCCTAGAAAATTTCATAAATATTCCCATTTGGTAGGAAATTTTTTATAGCCGATGTTTAACTAATTTATGAAGTTTAACGTATAAAACAATTGTTACAATAATCTTTTAAAATTTACGCATTTTCAATTTCTGACAGATAAAATAAAAATGTTGTTTTTAATGTAAATAACGTATAATCAATTCAATAATATTTATAATATAAGCAACTAAGAAGTAATAATAAAATTACTGAAGGAGAAAAATTCCTTTCGACAAATTTTTAGAATTATATAAATCTAACAGTTAAAAATAAATAGAGGTACTGACATTACACTCAATAACGTTTTATTCGATGTGAATAAATTAACACAATACCTGAATTTGATTTTTTACAATTTAATCTCATAAACTTACATATTTACATTCTTAACAGAATTTTCTAGGTTTTTTTTTTATATTATTACTCTAATTATCACTTTGTAAGTTAAACGTGAACAATACAAGTATGAAAAAAAAAAAAAAAAAAGCAGCTAAATAAATAAAGCATAAATACAATATCGTCTGCCTACTTCGTTTTAGGAAAGAAGAGATATTCAAAACATGGAGCGTAAACATATTTCTTCAACATAGGCCAATTTTGGGGCTTGTTAATTCTTCCCCCTTGTTGGTAGTGACACTAGTACTGTTGCCATTACAGATTTTGCTGTAAATGTCCCATCTATATAATAAATGCCTAAGTCATGTGACTGTCATCAACAGTTCCGGGTTGACCTCTTCGCTTTTTGTATGCCAGGCGGCTATTTCGGTAATTTAATGTTAGTCGGGTGCAGGTGATAAATCACCAAATATTGTTCCATAGCCATCATGTCATCAGTATTATAATAGTCCATTTCATTTGACTGTCATGAACAATTTTTTAGCATGGTAAATTAAAACAAAGCTTTGATGTTGAAATTAAATGTCATGGTTTATGGTATTATTTATTACATTTCCTTTTTCTTTTTTTCAAAGCAATAATTAAGAGTAATAAATTTTAAATAGTTTAGTTTTAAAATTATGCATTTTAAATAAAATGAGTGAAAGTACTATATTTTAAATGAAATTAATGAAATACGAAAAAATACGACGAGTACAATGTTTGACGATTTATCACCTGCACCCGCTAACATAAAATGCCGAGTTCATGATTTCTGTATCAGAATCTTCGGATTTGGCAAAGGGTTGAGCAAGTACATTAAATTATGTATAAAAGTAGCATGACACAATGCTTAGCATACATTTAAGGGAGACCAAACTGGTTGCCTAGGGCGGCTAGTCTCGTATATTAATCTATTGGGTAGAACACCTTGTATTTTTGATTAAATACGTTGTTTGTGATCCCATGTTCTATATAATTTTCCATGCTCTTGATGCCTACTATCACACCTCTGACTTTGTCGGTCGAATTCAGCAACACATTAAACAAAAACCTAATTTGAAGAATAAATTAAAAAAACAAAATTTACTTCCCACATTGTTTAAGCCCGAGAAGGGACATATATTAAGATATTTCATTCAATTAGTTCTACATTTAATGTTAAATTTTTGTAACAAATAAGTTAAACCAATTGAGGATTAAAATGAAAAAAAAAAAAAAAAAAAAATCATACAACATGATACTTTAAACAACCTAAAAACTTAGATTCCGTTAAAATGAAATCGAAATAAATCTTAGACTTTTTCCATTTTTAATTTGTAAATATATGTATTGCGTAATATGTTTATGACGATTGTACATAAAATGATAAGATACATGAATATACATAACTTTAAAAAAGTCTAAGATTTATTTCGATTTCATTTGAACGAAATCTAAGTTTTTAGGGTGTTTAAAGTATCATATTGTATAAATTTTATTATAATTTTTAATGTTCAATTGGTTTAACTTATTTGTTACAAAAATTTAACAATAAATGTAGAACGA